>JAVQJD010094763.1:0-11158 GCA_036023655.1 Nannoperca australis | reverse complement strand
GTGTTTTTCTTCTTGTTTGAGCTTCACTGTACAGAATGATGTCTGTGCACAGTTTGAAACTAGAAGGATGTTTTCACATTTGTCTGCTGAAAGTGGAAAGTTTTCATGTTTCAGGGGCGAGGCCTGCAGGCATGATTTGTGACATCACAAACAGTTTGGAGACAGCCAACCCTGGTCCAATATTCAACTTATACAATTGACAGTGAAGCAGGAAACAGCTGTTGTCCAGAAGTTTAACTTATATTTAGAGATTCTGGATTTGTAGTGGAGAAGGAGGAGATGTCATTTCAAAGATTTTAACAAGATAATTAAACATTTTTGTGTAAAGAATGTATCAGATACAAATTACTATTCAAAGTAGAGAAATGTATTTACATGTTAAAACAAGTCTGAAGGGGATCTTTAACAATAAACTACGATGGCAAATGTCCAAAAACACTAGAGCAAGTTTGTTCCCTTTGCCTCCTCTGAAATATACTTATTTACGTGTGTAGGGAGCTTGATGTGAATGTCACTGTTTGTCCTCACTTCTACAGTGATGGTGAAATGTATTTTAACATGAAAGGCAGCTGAGTATTTTACCTCACCTTGCACAATCCAGTTGGCAAGTCATTTAAACGTTACCTTGAGATTTTCCATGTAACCAGAATAAAAACATCCATGAAAGAAGAGGACATTCAGTCACACATGGTTTGAATACTCAAGGCCAGATGATCCTAAGTGACAAATATGATTCTGCCTTATATTTACACCATTACAACCTCTTTCCCTGCAATAAAGTTGTTTCTTTCTCCCAATGTATTTTCTTTCCATTTTCTTCTTTCAATATAGTGTTATGTTTCTTTCACCTTAGACAGAAGGAGTGCTTAAATAAGATATGTGGAGGATTTGCCCGTATTATGCAGAAAATCACACAAAGCTACACATTGTTGCAAAGTCCTTGAGAATAAATGACTCCAGATCCACTTAAACAACTGTTTATGTAAGCCGCCTCATCTCAAGGACCTTTTATCTGATTTAGTTGTTTTTTCTCTTCCCCCCTGGTCATGGAATGCATTTCAAAACGTATGTAGGTAAAAGTGTATAAAGACGTCATTTTATGATGTTCTAAGAAAAACAAAAATGTTTCTGCAGATGTCTAATCCAATTTTGTTGGAGTTTTACAGGATGAATGACTTGCTGACTTCCTTTTCTGAAATGATTAGTTCATTAACTATTTTCCTGCTCTCCTGCGGAGTTTGAACCTCATAACCTCAGCCGGAAACTTTGGAATGCCTGCTCAGAGGAAAACAAAAGGTTGAGCCTCATTTGTTCACTGCATGCTCCATTTACTTAATACAAAATATTGTGTTGAACTTGACACTTTGCACTTATTTAATAGGATTCAGTTCAAAAATGAGTCTCATTATTTTTCTTTGAGGTGATGGCGAGGTGCTGATCGCTTCACTCTTTACACATTGACACACATACATTCAAACTGAGTCACACATTAACACTTCCCGTGTCTCGTACATGCTGACGCGCTCTTTCTCTCGTGCACTAACACATCACCACAGTTGGCCAGCACATGCTGACACACTCATTAGGCATTCCTTCTGGCTTCATGAGCAAAGGAAAAGAGGCAGAATAATTGAGCTTTTACTTGCACACACACACACTCACGGTTGTGTCATTCCACACTACAACGATCCATTTACTTACATTACTTCTCTAATTCTAACCTCTCATTTAATCCCTCACTTTGACATTTGATCCTACAGAAGTAAAGACAATTAGTTTAGATGGACAAAACACACACACACAAACACAGCAGAATAATTGTTGTTCGGTCCATTATACCACACCACAGTCCCTTAAGGCACAAATCAGTTCAAATGGAAAATCTACTGCAAAGCTACGGGATATTGTATGTGTGTGTGTGTGTGTGTGTGTGTGTGTCTGTTTTGTCCACAATACAAGATACACCTGCTCATATAACCATATGGATGGTGCAAGAAGGTGGGGGGGAAGCTGACACTGTTGTGGAGGAACTTAATACCGGATCTCCTTCTCTCTCTCTTTCTCTCTCTCACACACACACACACACACACACAGAATCGATGGTGTTAGCTAGAACTCTTGATCTTGTCCAGTTAAAACAACATCAACCATAGTCAACAGCCCATACAGTTTAAATGTGAAATCAAAAAAACAAAGATTAAAAAAATTAAAGATAAACATTGACAAAATGTTAAGAACTAATACTTCAGTAACACTTTTACAGGTTCATTGATTCCCAAATATTTCCCAGGAGATTTCCTGAAAAACACAATGTAATTTAACTCTAATTATGGGTATAATGGTATTGTTCAGTTGATACATTTTTAACTAATTGCTAGTATAGTGTAAAAACGATCAGCTGAACCTGCAAAAAAATTAACTTTGGAGAATATAGTTTCCAATCTGGAATGAATGATTTAGACTGAGCAGTTATTGTAAAGACATTCCTCTGCAAATCAGTTAAAATAACTGTCTCAGAACTTTGTCTTGACTTTCCCTGTAGGGTGTTCTTAATTATATAGTTCACTGAGTGAAATTGTGAAGAAATGAAAATCCACGTAGAAACAGATCCATAAAATATATCATTACCCATGCTTCCAAATTGGCCTTAGAATCATCTTTAAAAGGATGGTCTGGAAGGTTCGAATGACAGCCTTAAGCCTTGATTACTCTCCTGTAAATGTGCACCTGTTGAGCCTGATCCACCTCAATGATGTTACTTACAGGTTTCAAAGCATGTTCTTGTTTCGCAGGTTAAGGTTGCCACCATAAAAAAAACAAAAAAAACACAGTCCATCCAAAGCATCCATTCCCCTGCTCTTGTTGCGAGGAGGAATCAAACTAACAAGCCCTCTCTCAGCCCTGTAGAGCCCTTAGTTTCAACCTGGAGGTTGGACTCCAGGTCACTAATGTCACCCTGGCATTGGATGCTTGCTCTACTTGTGCATGCAGTGTAATTCATGCAGGAGAAGTCAGACAAACTCTTAAAATGCTAAATAATGGTGAAATGGAGAAGTTAAGTAACTGTGGGATAGAGAGGAGATAAAAAATAGGAACCAAAAAGTCTTCCTGCATGCTGTAGCTTTAGCAGTAATGTAGTTAGTCTCTCTTATTTCTTAGCTTGGTTTGGTCATTGCTGTAATTGTTCTGTGCTGCATTTCCGATTTTGTTAACTCTTTAAAACTATTCGGGACTATAACGTCATACGTTAGCACATTAAACATTAAAACTGAAGTTTTGCTCTGGTCCATCCTCCTCTCTCATGCTTTTTCTTATCCCATTCATTTAGTCACTCTTTGAGTTTATCACATACTTGTGATGGACTCAGAGTTTTCCTAAGTTTCAGTCTCTCGGGCTCCCCTGCCACCCGGCTCCTGCTTCCACCAGATGACTCATACTTCTGCTGGGGCGTGATCAGATGGCCCCCATTAGAGCGCTCTGCCAGGTTCTGCTCCCCAGTCATGGATCATGTGACTCTTTATGTGACAAACCTTTATTCATTAATTTTGCACCTTTTTCAGAATTTGGCAACGTCTATATTTGTTGAAATTCAGTGTAAATGTCACAGATTATTACTTTAAGCTTCTTCTACACAAACTATCAGTCACTGTACAAAAGCTGCTGCTAAATCCGCAAAATATAAAATGAGAAAAGCGAGAGACGGTGGGAGGGATGGAGGGAGGGGTTGAAAGGGAGAGAAAAGGAGAAAGAAGGATATAAAGGGGGATATTCTCCTCCAAAGCCTCTTACCATTAAGCATTTATAGCTTAAGAAAGGCATTGGAAGGTCAGTCAAGGAGGCGTGAACCAGAACATTATTGACACACTTCTAAAGAGAGCAGGACTGCGGATGTGTGAGCTCGTATAGAACAGCTGTAAAGCAATGGGCTTCTTACACAAATGAAATGGGGCGAATTCTCCCCCCCCCTCACCTTCTCGTATGACTCTCCAGAGACTCGAGTTCCTGTTTAAATATTCACCTGATGTCTGTTAGCGTCATCAGCTATTGAAATTTAAAACCACGGTGAGAACCTGAATGTGATAGGAGTGCAGTGGAGGGGGTCATTTTGGTTTTTATCCCACAGGAGTTTGAGTTTGTGTCTCACTCTCTTTAATGAAATAACTTTGTGAAACACGGCAGTTTCACTGACTGTATGGCTGATAATAGCTGATAAACAGTGAGGGCCCACCACTGCGGAAACACAGAATAAACACTTGAATATGCTCACAGAGGTCAGTAATGATTCACCATCAGTCCAGTCAATTTAATTTACTCCATTAAAACAGCAATGTCTGATAATTGAAGTGAGAACATCCATTTGCAATTGCCTGTCAGAACTGTTTCATGTCAAACAATTTTCAATAATTTAATTGCAAAGTGAATCAATTTTCTGCATTGATGTTAACTGATAGTGACTTCCTCCGCGCTGGCTGTGGCCCGCAGGTCACTTTATTACTTACTGTAGGTGCTGCTCTACGACTGTGGACTTTGTGGTGTGTATGTGTTAGAGCTGTGATCGCAGAGTATTTAGAGTTTTGAATTAGGGTTTGTGAGAACTTGATACTTGAGTATTGCATGATTTATGATCCTGACATGATGTGATATATGAGAACTTTGATGTGATATGAGAAGTTCACACCTTACCAGTTTGATTTAAATCAACCGAACTCTGGTTGTTCACTGGCTGGCGTGTCAATTGGACTCTTGAACAACTACCTAACAAGCTGGGCCTCCAATCAGATGCTGAGGTGCCTTGTTTGTGGCATGCAAGCAAAACAGACCAACCACTGGATTTTGTGATAGAGTTGTGATTTTAGCATGATTTCCATAGGTAAGTTACTATTTATTCCATCTGCTGTTCATGGGAACTGTGAGGGACAAGATCTATATCATTTTGTAACCATGGTAACAGCTATGCATGTCAGCAAGTGAATGCTGAGATTTTGTCCCTCAATAGAATGTGAGTGCATAATGATTGCCCAATTACATTATGGCTACAAAACACCTCTTTTTCAACCTGTTATTTATGACACATGCGGTCCACTTCCACTTCCTGAGCTAATAATGCTCATGATCAGCTTTCACCAGTGAAGATACATTAACACATATGGTGCAGTGAAGTGCTGCAGGATGATAGTAATTATGTAATTATTATGATAGCAGGTCAGCTAAAGATTTTGAAGTCCTGTTGAGTGGCTTTCCTGGACATTGTCGTTTTTCTTTTAGTACTGATAAAAATGAACATTGGAGATATTAACATGCAGTATGTTCTGTATCTGCAAAGTTAATGGGCACCAAGCAGTGCTCTCTGTCCCCCCCTTGGAATGGTATGACGTACACTTAGACATGTTTTGTACTTTGTACAAGTTTGAGGTGCTTGTACTTTGATTGAGTATTTCCATTTTATGCTTTATACTTCTACTCCACTACATTTCTGATGCCAATATTGTACTTTTCAATCCACTGCAATTATTTGTTAACTTCAGTTACTATGCAAATTCTGATTAGTAATAGAAAATATGAATCAACTAATACATTATGATTTTTAATTATGGATTGAGCTACCCAGTAGTATAAAAAGTATTAGCCTTTACCAGTTTCAACATTAGAGGTGATTACACATGAATGCATCACTAATTATAATCCAGTGATATTATAAATTATTGTGAAATGGGCCGTACTGCACAATGAGTTTTACTAGAGGAAGATTCTGAATGCAGGACTTGAAACAGAGTATCTCTAAACTGTGGTTCTGCTTTTTCTACTTGTAAAAGATCTGAGTACTTCTTCCACCACTGCCCCCATGTCTTGTCTCCCAGGGCAATGGCCTGCGTTGCCTATAGCACATACTATACCACCAGTTCTGGATGTAGTGTTTGTTAAATACCATGCTGTTATTTTAGAAAATGATACATTTACATATCCACAGCAGCATGTTTCCTTTAAATGTAGTGAGTAGCAGCTCCTGTGTTACTGCGAGCGCCAGGGTCTTGCCCGAAATGAGATTCTCTGCTCTACGTTTACGATCAGACAGTGTGTGTGTGTCTGTGTATCTAGGGATTTTTTGCCAAACATTGATGTATCAAATCACAAAAATTGCGTGAACTGTGTGTTCTGATTTGCAATGAGAAATAGTTTTTTCCCCCAAATGAAATGATACAATGATGGGAACAACAAATGATGCCACAAACATTGATGCCAGATGAAAAGTGTTTGTGTCCTCCCATAAGTATTACCTCTCCTGGTAGAAAGCAGCAATCTCAGTAGAAACTGATGCTGCAGATGTTATTGCTTTTGCAAATTTTGTGAGAATCTTATTCTAAATATACAAAAGATCAAGTGAAGCACATTTGTTTTCAACATATATGTACATAAAACACACATTCCACATTTCCAGTTTTCATTTTATCCCTTTTTTTATTTTACACAACATAACAACACAGTACATGTTGTCTTTTTCTGTACATAAGCTTTCCCAGAGCTTGTGACCAACACAGGCTACAGTATACCAATGTCAGTGAAAAGCTCAGAGGGTTTTTTCATGTTCTTTTATTACATTTTTTTACTCTTCCCTTTAAAAAATATCAATTTCATAAGAGGTCCGTTATAGTCTTCATGTGTTTGTTACTTTTTCTCTCACTTTGTGTCTGTCTACATGTCAAGAAATGTCTGTACTCCTGGGTAGGTAAGAAAGGCTATGTGTGAAATCTCTCCCTTCCTTTGTTTGTCCTTTCTGTTCTAATCCCTCATTTGTGGAGCATGGTGGAGTCCTAAATCCAGTTATATCATCTGCCAGAGGGTCTGTTAGTGCAAAAGAAGGCACCGACTGCTATTCTCTTGCCACAGTATGGACACACACTTGCTCTGGGCGTGTGGACGTAACAATGGTGTGCTTTTCAGTTCCTGTGTTGTTTTTTATTCCTCTTTTTCCTGTAATAATTCCTTTTTCGTGGTATTTCAGATAAGGTGAGTGTGAATCGGTAAATGATGTGGCGAGTCCATTGTCTTGTTTTTCTTTTGTGCTATAAAGTGGAGACAACTCGAGAACGCTACGAGACAAGGCGAGACATCCACTCGCCCGAATGACCCACTGAAAAACAGGAAACTGTGAAGTGTAAAAAAAAACTGTAAACTGAATACAAAGAATTGTGAAGAAGAATAATGAAAATGATAAAAAAAAACAAAAAAGAAACAGGTTGAAAAAGTATGCTCACACTTTCACCCACAAACACACAATCGTCAGTTCACACGTCTAGAAACAAAAGAACACACACACACACACACACACCAAAAACACACATTCTAAACGGCAACAACACACACACTGTTTCATATGCCACAAACACACCACACGCATACAGCTATAAACAAATTCAAACAAACACACACACTCATACAAAAGTTAAACAATAATGATTTAACCAAAGTTTATTTTATAGTTCCTGTCTCAAGCTCAAACTGTGCTTTCTAAGATCCAGTCCGAATCGCACCGCCCTTTGTCCGAGTCTCCATCCCCGTTTTTCGGGAGCAGCATCCCGCTCATTGATTGGCTCCTTTTGTTCCGCATTACGCGCCCTATTTTGGGCGCCCCTCCTCCTCCCTGATAGGATGAGTAAGTCTTTGGGCCTCCTTCACTGAGCGAATACCTCCTCCTCGCCCTACTCCTCCCTGCCTCCTCCACAGGGAGAGTCTGGTACTTGGCAGAGGCAGAGGAGGAGACACGAGGAGCCCTGCGCAGGATGGGCGTCTCTCTGAATCGCGTGGAGGGGACAGGGCTCGGGGTGGCGAGGGGGCTGGAGAAAGTGGAAGGGCTGAAGGGAGGCGGTGTTTGATTGAGAGCGGTGGAGTTGTTGCGGTTGGTGTTGAGGTTTTCCAGAGGGGTGGAGGAGGGGAAGAGAGCGGAGGAGGTGGTGGAGGAGGAGGGCAGATTTTCAGGAGCAGCCGAGGTGTTCGAGCAAGCTGAGCCTGGCTTACTCGGGGCGGGCTTCCGCTTTGGCTTGGCTAGTAAAGCGGTGGTGGCAGTGGGCGACGAGACGCCAGCTTGACCTCTCTCTTCGCCCGCTTTCTCCCGTTCATCGACTCCAGCTGTTGGGCTTCTGGCTGACCATGGCTGGCTGAGAACTGACGTAGCCGTGGAGCAGTCAGGCAGGGAGGAGTCGGACGACTGAGTGATCGTATCCTTGCCTCCTCCGCCTCCTCCTGCTCCTCCACTCCTTTTCTTTGTGCCTCCAGAGAGGTCATCTAATCCGATTGAGCCGTGTTTAGAGGCGCTGGGAGTCACAGTGCATCCTTGTGACTGCTGCCCATTGGTCTGTGAGTGAACGTTGGTCATTGACATCGAAACGCCTTTACCAGACTCGCCATGGTTGCACACCTGAGAAAAAACACATGGCAGTAATAAGGTGTTGATTCCTTTTTCTTCACTTATCTTTCATGTCGGACTGGACAAAATCACAAAAAATATTACAACTTTTGTCATATTGTGGTATAAATCAAATCAAGTAGCTACAAACAGAGAATCTATTTAAATAAATAAATTACATGAAAATGAACATAAACTTCAAACTTGTAAATGTTCTACTGCAGTCTTTGTCTTATATTGTTTAAATCAACTAACCCTACTTTCAAGTATGTAAGTGAAAAAATACATTATTATTTAAGTTTTATGCATTTTAGGAGGAAATGGAGACAGACTGAACCCTTTTGATGCCACTACAGTGACGCACATCTTTATTAAACTGCCTGTATTAAGTTGGAAAATGATTTCTCTTACATGTCGTATTAGTGTGGAATATAATCATTCAACTGATTTTTCTGAGGAGCTGGCAACATCTCCTCCTCCCTCTGCTATTTTAAATGTATGATGTAAGTGTACCGATGCTTTAACTTCTTTTCACTGATATCTTTATATTTACATTACTTTTGCACCCAGAACATTTTAACTCATAATATGAGGTAACTCTTGACATTGCTGATGCATTACATTAGAAGGTATTAGGTATTAGAAGGTGAAGCCCATTCCCATATTAAAAAAAAAATAAAAAAAGCTTACAAGTTTGGAATGATAAAAACAAAATGAGTAATGGTAAGCCAAAATAGTATAAAAAGTCAAAAAGATTATATATTAAGTATGTCATGACACACACGCAACAACAGCAAAGAAACTTACCATCTCAAAAATGACTTAATATCTCTCTAATTTTGACTTACCTTTTATTTTATTTAGTTACATATATTATTATTTATATATTTTACTTTTTATGTCTTTTTTGGCAGAAATGGGCTTCCATTGGAGGGCAGTGGGACACAAATATACAAAGACTCAGTGGAGGTTTGGCTGGATGCTATGATATACTTAAATGGTCAAAAATGTGAGTGTTTGTCGGTTAATCAGAATTAGACCAGGCTAGCAAATGGCCACCATGTGCCAATCTTCCCACGTAATGACAAGCTTTCTCTCCTTTCTGGCCAGAGTGGATGACAAGAGATAGAGACCCACCTTGTACCGTATCATCAGGATGATGATGAAAACGAGCACCGAGGCCACTATAATCCCTCCGATGATGATAATCATAGTCCCGCCGAGGAACTGAGACTGCATAAAATGACACCTCATGTATTCTGACTCGGTGGAGAACTGCACACAGCCAACCACACGTGTCGCTGTCAGAGAGGTGATGACATCGTCGTAGATGGCCAGCACGCAGAGGTCGTACTGGGTCCCTGCTGCCAGGTTGTTGACCAGGAAGTTCGTGCTCGATGGGGGGATCATTCTGTGGCAAAAGACAAGGCCAGAGAAGGAGGGACAGACAAGAAATACAAATGATCAACAGGCTAGATGTACTTTGAGGAAGAACAATACACAATATGTACAATATAGCAGTGGTAAGGTTGGGGTTTGGATGGGTCCCCATTTCCTGTTTCAGATGTTCCGGCAGGTCCATCACAGACGAAACATTTCCCCTCTAAACTTCTCTGATGCTTTCAATTAAAGAACTGTGTGAGGCCCAAAGTGGTAATACTTTCCAGTATTTTGGATTACCACTTGGGCCAATTATGTTAGAACAATATGCACACTCACATGTTATGTATATGTAACAGCTTTTCTGCATTTGCTTCCATTTTAATTTATATAGTCTGACATATGGTATTTAAGTGGTGCTAGTGTGAAGAATCTCAAGGACTTACGCGTCAACCATTAACCTACAATAACTGATTTGTTTTGGCCACTTTGGGGAACTGAAAGAAAGTTAAACATCGACATAGTATGAGCTTTTCACATGTTAGCAAACAGTTGCCTATTTGCACACCAAGCTAGGATACATAGCAACAATAGCATACATTTAGAGTTGTGTTTGTGTACTCATTAATGTAAGTCCAATAATCACTCTCATTTTAGCTTTGTTTTGATCCCTACAATCTCCCGACGGAAGTATCTCATTAGCTCCTAAATGCTCCACTATGTTCACCAGCTAGTCGCTAACTTTGTATGCTGTTTGGTGCTGTGCAGGAAGTGCATAGTGGGTTCTTTGCTAAAAACAGCTGTCTGCTGCGTTTGGAATCAAAGCTCATAAGAGCACAGTAAGAGGGAACTAAAATAGTCAGTGTATAGCTGTGTATAATTGTGTATAGCTGTGTATTGTTGTGTATAGCTGTGTATAGTTGTGTATAGCTTGTATTGTTGTGTATAGCTGTGTATAGCTGTGTATAGTTGTGTATAGCTGCGTATAGTTGTGTATAGCGGTTTATAGTTGTGAATAGCTGTTTATAGTTGTGAATAGCTGTTTATAGTTGTGTTTAGCTGTGTATAGCTGTGTATAATTGTGTATAGTTGTGTATTGTTGTGTATAGCTGTGCATAGCTGTGTATTGTTGTGAATAGCTGTGTATAGTTATGTATAGCTGTTTATAGTTGTGTATAGCTGTTTATAGTTATGTATAGCTGTTTATAGTTATGTATAGCTGTGTATAGCTGTTTATAGTTGTGTATAGCTGTGTATAGCTGTGTATAGCTGTTTATAGCTGTTTATAGCTGTTTATAGCTGTGTATAGCTGTTTATAGTTATGTATAGCTGTGTATAATTGTGTATAGCTGTGTATAATTGTGTATAGTTGTGTAT
>JAVQJD010094753.1:0-48390 GCA_036023655.1 Nannoperca australis | reverse complement strand
TGTATATAGATCTCTAAATATAGACATCTTTAACATTTGAATTGACAGTATTAGAAGCATTATTTTGTTTAAATTTACCCTTTAGCCATTTCTGATCTTTAATACTTGCATTAATACTTTGTATAACGGAAAATATAATTAAAAAATAAATATTTGCTCTTGGGGTACAATAGACCAACAAACATGTTTCTATGATGAAGGAGACAAGCAATAAGGTAGGTTGCTGCTAAAGTATACATTCAGTAAGAACAGATATTTTTCATGTTGATATTCAACACTAAAAAGATAAAGTAAGAGACCTGCAGAGAGAGGAAGGACAGGACATAGACTGAGGAGAAAACAGTTTAGCTTCAGGGTAAAACAGCAATGGCTTTAAGGATACGGGGCTATAGACGGAACAGAAACCAGTCGGTGGGGTATAGACGCACTTGAAGATGCAGGGGGTGTGGAAAACAGAAAAACCCACACTTCTCCTGCCTGTACATTCCCTTCCTTTCAAACAATGTAGATTGTCAGTCAATTAATGCAATCAGTCTTGCTCTAAAATGTTTTGTAAGGTATGGCACACAGCCTCCCTGCACCCTGCAGGTATGTGTATGGCATTTGGCTTGGACTACAGAGAGAAAAATACAATCCTCTTAGACGTGAGACTCATCCAGGTCCAGGTCAACAGGGGATAGGGGCAGGGGCAACCGGCGGGGTGACCTACGGGGTGAGGGGTGGGACAGCAGCGGGGTGAGGAGGGGGTTCTCTGTGCCATCATCCTCGCTGAGCTGCAGCAGGGTGTCGCTGCGAGGCAGGAGTGCTGTCGTGTCCTCGTCCCCGGGGCTCTCCCTGATCCTGGGCGGCCCCGGGGGCGGGGGAGGCAGGAGAGGGGCCGGTGGCAGCGGCGGTGGCAGCGGGGGTCCTGGGGCCGGCGCCGAGCCCAGCACGGGGAGCGGTGGAGGGAGAGGAGAGGAGGTGCGGGACAAGGCGAGAGGGGAGCAGGTTCGGGAGAGGGACAGCGGGGAGCAAGTTAGGGATGGGGGTGTTGGAGTGGAGGGGCGGGAAATGGAGGGGGGAGGGGAGAGGCTGCTGCGAAGGCCCCACTGCTCTCTCTTCTCCTTGCTGCTTATGGCTGGAGGGAGCACCTGGGGGAGAATACACTTTGTTCCAGTAGGCTGTACTTGTGAAATGAGATACAGCTTGAAAGGTCAAACAAACAAGAATTCTTCCTTTATGTGATCATTAATCTGAGTGGATCACCATGACACGTGGAGTCCCTCAGGGTTCAATTCTTGGCCCACTACTATTTAACCTGTACATGCTCCCTCTTGGTCAAATCATACATGATAATACAATTGCTTGCAGATGACACTATTACATTTACTTTACTTTCACCAAGTGACTGCGGTCCCTTAGACTCACTCTGTCAATGCTTAGAACAAGTAAACATCTGGATACAATTGAATTTCCTTCAATTAAATAAAGACAAAACAAATCATTGTATTTGGCAACAAGGTGGGAAGAATGAAAGGTATTTGCTCAGCTTGATTCCAGGGCTATAAAGACAAAAACCCAAGTTAAAAACCTTGGTGTTTAAATAGACTCAGATCTGAGCTTCAGCAGCCACATCAAGGCGATAAATAAATCATAAATCAAAATTTTATCATCTCAAACAAATAGCAACGCTTAGAGGTCTTATGTCCAGACAAGAATTAGAGAAACTCATGCATGCCTTCATTTCCAGCAGAGTGGACTATTGTAACGGCCTTGCCAGACAACTTGTTGAGCATATTACAGTTTTCATGTGGAATATTCAGGTGAAGTCTGTGGATTATCCAAAGCAACTAGGATTATTTTTTATATATTATTTATAAAATATTGACCACTTTGGGTCTCCATATAGAAGAACAAGCGGTGCAGATTACCCACCCACCCAGTCCTCTTGCAGCTGTTCCTACCTGTTTGTTGGCAGGGCCGTGAAGGTCGGCAGTGACCATGGCCGAGGAGGCAGAGGGCACCTCCAGTGTTGGAGACTTACAAAGGGCAGGACTGGCCTTATTGCCTTCAGCTGGAGGGTCCACAGCACTGGGAGTCGCAGGCGGCTGCTGGCTTTGATTCTCTGTAAAAGTGACTGACCTCTTTTGGTCTCCATGCGCTGTGGGCACACATGCACACACACGTGGTCAAAACAGAGACGCAGCAGGGGACTCGCTAACACATCAGCACCACCAGAGAGTGGAGGCAGGGATGGGACAGAAGGGCAAAGGCAGGGACTGGGAAGGGATGCAAGACAGACATGCAGAGCACCCTATTGGGTGAGGTTGCAGATAAAAGGGGTGGGCCAATGCAGGGTGGAGAGGAAGGGTTAAGAGTTATGTCTCACCTTCATAGTCCAATAAAGTTTCTTTATTTTGAAACAAAAGGCATGAGACAGAACAGAGTGAAAGAGTCAGTTTGGTGACAGCATTGGAACAAAGACAGGATGGGAATGGGGAGGAGGGGTCAGTTCAAGGCAGCACACAGACAATAAACATTGCATTTTAATGTGTGAGTTAATGTTTTAACAGGAGTTAACATGTAGATTTGGCTTGTGTGCTTGATCTGAAGTGCAGGGTAAGTTGATTTGCAGTGAGTCACTCATCCTGTTTTAAAATTTGAAGACAAACATGTGCTTTCATTGTTCTTCATCATCACACACTGACATTCAGTCACATCACACACACAGATTAAGGCACGTGTGCTGTTACCCAGCGGTTTGTTCTTGGGCTGGATGCTCCTGCGGGTTGTAGAGAGCCTCGCTCCAGATCGACCACGTGGTTCATTCTTGGGAATGGACAGCAGGGGGCGTCTCAGCTGCAGGGAAAGTCACAATTAAGTGCAACACGTTACAGAGAGAATATTGGCTGGGTTTCCACGCATGCAAAGTTTTCATGAAAACTCTTTTGAATCTGATGTCCACACCTGTCTCAGGCCTCGCTTTCTTCCTAACGGAGGCTGGATCAGAAGGTTCTGCTGACCTGGTTCGCTCTGCACACTGGCAACCCTGGTACAACCAATCAGACGGACACAAGCACACATTTGCATTCACACACACGCATGCAAAAGATACAGAAATACATCACCATGAAAGCACGAAAGGCCTCCACATCCCCAGCTGTGCTCGCTCACTGATTACATATTTGACCACAGTAAGATGTCGCTGCTATTCTACTTAGTCACCTACTGCACGACACACACAGGTATGTTACAAAACACCCAATCACAGTACAGAAAAAACAGTGCTCCCATGATGCATACACTGAAAACACAACAAGGGATAGCAGGGGTTGGAGTAGCAACGCTGACAATAGAAACTTGTGTGATCATATGCAAAATGTCCTGTAGTTTTATATTCTTTTTGTGTCATACATGTAATTTAAATGATTTTAACTGGACAAGGAAACAAACGTATCCTTGTATTATGGTTGCCACCCCAGTTCCCACTTGCCCCTACAGATTGGTATCCGGAGTAGGACGCCCAATTTGATCAGCGAGAAGCCTGATAGACACATAAACAGTATGAAACACCATGGCACCAATGGGAGAGAGGCTGACTTTGTTGATGGCACATCAACTGTATAGACCCACAGCGAACAGAGAAGAAACAAAGGCAGAGCTCCCTGGCCCTGGGGCTGAGGGGGCCCTCTTTAGTTAGTTTTTTCTTTTTTTTTCTTTTTTTAGGGGAGGGAGGGGCCTGGTTAGGATAGCACAGCAGATGAGCCGAGAAGATGAGGGTCAGTGTGGAACTCAAAAGGGAGGGGTAGGGGACAGAGACAGAGCACACTGGACCCACACAGAAAGATAGAGACACAGGGGTGAGGGGAGGTGTGGTGGGCCAAGGCGATTTGATTGGATGTGGATGAATGATCAACGGCGAGGCGGCCATTATAGGAGGCCGTTCCAGGAAGCGATGCCCCTCCCACTGGCAGACAGATGCAAGAACGCACCAATGGGACACACACACAGAGAGGGCCACTGTACCTAGAGAGGTTACCCTCCTGCAGAAGACCCTGGGACTCATCTAGCACATTGGGTTCACTGTAAAAAGGGGGGCGGAGGGGGAAAATGGGAGTTTAAGGAGTGTAGTCGAGATCCACCCCCACCCATGTCCCTGAGCCTCGAGAGCGGGGCGGGAAGCCAGGGCGTTCGCTCTTACTACACCTTCATTCTTACCAAGATACAGAGTGTTAGCTACTTCACAACGCTGCTCTGAGACTGCTGAATAAAACACAGTATTAATCAACAGAAATATACACAGAAATACATGACTGTGGGATATGACAGATCTTTTTCAAAATGTTAATTCTACACATTACACAAGCCACTGTTTCCTGAAGGCATCACTGCCCTAGAAACTATCTCATTGGTGGAGTCCGACTCAGTGGACAGAGCCAAAACGGAAGGTTACATAAACAAGACAAAAGTTGTTGCTTGTCTCACTGTGGCTCACCTGAATCAGCAAACATGAAAATACCTACAACAGAAAGCTCTTTTTACTGGCTCCACTTGAGGTCAATTTCCCCCAGTGAGATTATTTCAGTCTGACCGCCAACTGTAGGACAATCCTAAAGAAAAGACCCTGCATGCTGTCCAAGGCCCACAAACCAGGACACTTTCTTTATGAAACAGTCAATGTTTTGATCTCCTCAGATTTAAAAGGAGGATGAATCATCGTTTGATAAAGAAAATGTGGGAGAGTGTGCATGATCTATTTGTCCTATGCTAGCTTTTATTTTTTTTACATATGGCCAAACTAAAGCTACAGTCCATGAATTGCTTGTTTAAATACTCACAACTCTTCCTGTCTATAAAAGAAAATACACTTGAAGAAAAGATCAACAACTGCTTGTTTGTGTGTTTGAGTGTGTATTTGTGTGCATGCATGTGTGTGTTGGGAATGTTACCTGTGGCTGGGCAGCATGGTGGTGCGGGGGGCGTCGGGCTGCGAGGCTGCTGAGCCGGTGGCGTGGCTGGAGAAACGGCGTTGAGCTATCACCCTGGGCAGGAAGGCCTCGTGCTCGCTTACCACACTGGGGATGCTCATGGAGTCATCTGGAGGGGGGAGGATGGAGGGCAGCAAGTTCAGCTCGGACTCTATTTTAAATGTAAAAACTGTGTCGATGTGAAAATGCTCCTGACTCTCTTCGTCGTCCTCGTCGGTGCGGCTGAGCGTGTCTTGGGAGGGCTGGCGTGATGGTTGGCTGTCCTGCTCCCAAACTGTGCCGGTGCCCGTGTTGGAGCGCGACATTGTGGCCAAGCTGAGGCGATAGGCGGATGTTGAAGTGCCCACTGTGCTGATGGACGTCTTGCCTTGGTAAGCTGTTGGGTGGGACAAGTCAAACAGAAACACACAGGATTAAATAGGGTTAAAATAGCTATTCGTGGCCAGAGAATCATCTGATGAAAAGAGAATGAAAACATTTCTACAACGTTAACATTTAAGAAAGGGATGTTTTTGTTTCAGTGTCTGACCAGAGCCGCTGTGAACAGCCTCTTTAAGGATCTTGAGTTCATTGTTGAACTCTGCAAACAGGGAGCTCTTGCAGAGAGGTCGCGGGATGAAGCGTCGCTCCAGCTGGTCAGCGATGTGGTGACGTGCTGTTATCTCCTCCTGGGAGTCAGCGGGCTGAGTCAACAACTAGACAAACACCAACAAGTATGGACCAGTGAGAAAGACAAACAGACACGTGCACAATTCAGGTGAAGGAACAAAGGAGTAGGAAGAGATGTACTGGTTCTTTACCTTGCATTGTATGAAAGGTCTCAGCAGGACAAAGATAGGGATGCGAGTTCGGACAATGAAGTCAATGAAGTCCCAGAAGGCCAAGCCGCCCACCTTCCTCAGAGCCATCTCTTTAACCTGCAGGCTTAGCCGGTACCACTGGTTCCCCAACGAGCGCTCAAAGCAAACCAGCACCACCTTCAGAGCTGCAGAGGGGAGGAAGGAGGGAAGAGGATGAGAAAAGGGGAAAGTGGCCGGGAACGAGAGAAGCTCTCCAACGACGTCACTTCTCATTCATACCCAGATACGCAGCCTGGCTGGTGGACTCGGCTAACCCTTCCCTGCGCAGGTCCTTGCCCGTGTCGCCCGGGGTGGAGCAGTGAGCCGGGGACGCGTCCAGCATGAAGTTCTTGGTGCGGGAGGTGGAGATGATCCGAGGGGGCAGGAGGATATTGATGACCGTCTGGAGGAGCAGGAAGATCTCCGGCTGCTCCAGGTGGGGACTATCTGCGGAGGGAAGAACAAAAGAAAAATTGTCACTGGTGAAGACCTACTTCAGGTCTGACTGTCAATAGGAATCATATAATATGTAATCCTCTAAATAAAGGGTTAGGGTTAGGGTTAGGGTTAGGGTTACCCTAGAGTTACCCTAAAGTACCTTTAAAACAACTTAAGAGCTGTCTCAAATCAACCTAATTAAAAGTGGATGCCTGCAAGCTTTTACCTTTGCTTCCAGAGCCCACCGTGAGCACAAAGGGAATGAGCAGGTTGAGCAGCATGCCCTCTCGCCTCTCCTGATTGGTGAAAGGTGAGATCACATGGCTGAGAGGAAAGTCCTCCTTCAAGGCCTAGGAGGGGGGGACAAGAAATGGAGGAAACAAAAATTAGACAGGACAATCAGTGTTGATGGTAAATGAATGTCCAATAATAAGTTAAGCTGAGGCCTGCCTGGATCTGCAGGGCCACCAGTCGGACCACTGCTGTGCTGAAGGGCAGCGGAGGGGACAGGTAGGGGCTGAGGTGGAGAAGAGGTAGCCCGTCTGCCACACTGGAGGGACCGACCACGCCCATCACCTGACAACACACACAAATAAACGCCCAGAATCTAAAAACATTATTATACAGAAGGATTTGTGCCATCGAGTGTGTTTCCGTACCAGGTTGACGCAGACGTTGATCAGCGAGCGAAGGTGTGGGAGGAAGGAGATGATTGGCTGCCGCTGCAGGGTCAGGCAGATCCCCTCGATCAGGCTGCTGGCCGCCTCCCACTCCACCTGTCGCCTGGAGAACACACACCCAAACAACGTCACCCAGCACATCAAATAAATTAAATATTTTAAAAAAGCCACATCCAAATCTGTCTCATCAGATTTTTTGGGACTTGAATGTGGCATGAGATCAAATGTATTAAATCTACAAATCTTTATAGCTGAGGAGCTGAGAGTGATACCTGTGAAACACTTACCGCTCTATTAATATCCCCCGCATATAATCATCTGTTCACCTTTATGACTGTAATAAAAGGCCACACTGACAGCAAATATAGGATACAGCAAAGCTCACAGACATAGCCAGCAAAACACTGCAGCAGCAGATCTTGGTGTGGCCAGTGTTCCCGGTCAGCCTTATGTCATGGAGGTTGAGGAACATATTGGATTAAAAGGCTCTGAACTGCCTGCACCTTCATCTGTAGTTGATTGTCTCTCCTTCTATAATCCATCCACTATCACAACATTGAATATTATCAACCATAGCTGTTCATATTTATCTGTCATCTGTTTGATATTTCAATTCTCTAGCTTATTTTATTGAATCTTATTGAAACATTAGTTTTTTGTTAGATTCTTTAGATTAAATTTGAATTTAATGTTTTTTTTATGCAATTGTATGTAAGAAATGTGCTATATAAATAAAATGTATTACTATTATATTAGGCTGGATAAGAACTGATTGGGTGGCTTATTTCTTATTATCCCTATAAATGTTTGTGTTGCAATACATATATCATTTTGTAATAATAATATATTAATTGCTTGGTTTTATTGCGCAGTATTTCCACTGCTATATAAATAAAGTTTATTATTATTATTATTATTATTAAATATCGTCCTTCCTGCATGTAGGCAAAATCGGCGACTGTGGTGAAATCTCCCATGACACAAGACTGGACGCTGGCTTAGAGGGAACACTGTCGGTGATCCATCATTAGTACACACATCCTCACACACTCTGGTATTTTTTTATTCATTTAACTCCTCTCTCTCACACACACACACGCACAAAAACACGCCACAGCAGCACTTACGGTACAGCATCCACGAAGGCAGCGCTACAGAAGACAGTGCCAAGAAGCCGTCTATCTACTGTACACACCACGGCACCGGCACAGCACGATACACTCACAGAGAGACAGAAAGAAGTGGGATCGTATTCAACAGACCTGGTGCACAATGCCTGTGGGCGAGCGCACCTGAGCGTAGGCATCTTGTGGATTTTGTTGAACATGCGGTCCAGCCTCTTGAGGATGAGGATGAGGGCGGGGCGGACGGCCTCGGACGACCAGTCGGTGATGGGCAGCATCTCCATGATGTAGCGCCGCAGCCCTCGGCTCTCCATGGTCAGGGTGTCGTAGGGCGCCAGCTTCAGCAGAGCATGGGCGATCTCTGCCAGCCTGGGAGGGGAGACACCTTAATAGTGTTATTTAAGGTATATTTTTATTTTTTCCATTTGAAATGTACTGCAGTGTGTCCACTCTCAGAGAGTGGTTACAAAGGATGTTTTTTAACTGGACCTTTGTTTGAACAAGGAATCACTCACACTGTTCCGTCCTTTGATCACCTTACAAACATCACCAATAAATCTGATGACGCTTTGAGTCATGAGTAAATGTCATCACCTCATGTGGGACTTGATGTCCAGCAGCTCCAGGGCCGTGACCCGCGGCTCACCGGCGACGTTCTGCAGGATTTTGAGTCTTGGCCCGCAGTGTTTGTAAAACTCAGTGCAGATGTTTAACAGGGACTCCCGTGGCCGGCGGAACTCCTCCCTGGCGATGCGCTCGTCCAGCTCCTCCCTTGGCATGCCCTGTCCCTCCTCCAGAAGGTGGAGGTTGTCCCTGGACACACACACACACACACACACACATTGTCTTCTTTGTCAGAATCCACACACAAGGTGAGCTAAATCATCTCCTACAATTGATCATGTTGTAGTCCTGACCTGGTGTTGACCCCTCCTGACATGGCGTGGTTAGCTGTAGTGCCTCCCTTATGGCCCTGATCACAGCGGGACATCTGGGGGGCTGTCATTGGCCTGTGGAGGAAATGATGGGTAAGCGGCTAAAATATCTTTATGCACAAAAAAGTCAAAAAATCCACACTGTTTTGTTGTTTCCTTCTTGCATGGGTGTGAGTCAGACCTTGTGAGGGTCTCTGAGCTGTAGAGGAGGGCCTGCAGGGATGTGGCCAGAGCAGCAATGGCTGCAATCTCATCCCTGGCAACCGAGGCCGACTCCATTGTAATCGTGTTGCTCTTCAGCTTCTGGAGGTGGCAGGGGACCAAGGCCTCCAGCACCATCAGCATCTGGAGACTGGAGAGACGTGCAGGGCCATTAGAAGCTCAACATATAAGAGGGGGAAAGATAATCGTCTGTGCCTCCTACATGTGTTTCCGTACCTCCTAAAGGATTCAGGGGCGTAGGCAACCACAGTGACACACAGCTTGATGGCCTCGCTGATGGAAAAGGTCAAGTCCTCATTACCGTAACAGAAATCTGAAACAAACACAGTACATCCAGGGGGCTGACAACACAGCAGGATATTTAGAGCTTTCCATGATCCGGTTTCTAGGTAGTGTCAGTTTACCTAGAGAGCGCAGAGGTTTCTCAGCCTTAACGAGCTCCAGAGCATCCAGAGCGTCCTTGGTCTCGCCCTCCAGAGAGACAAGCAGGTCAAACAGACACTGAGCTGACACTCCTTTAGAGAGACCAGTGCTGGTGCTGGTCTGTGATGGGAGATGAAGACAGGAGAGATTCACAAATTGCAGGCATGGTAATTAAAACACAAGGATGTGTGTATTAAGGGAGCAAACAATACACAGAAGAAAGTTACTGTGAATTCCAGCAGCGGGGCCACACTGGCAAACAGCTGCAGGATGAAGGGTTTGCGGTGGAGGATGTAGAACTGCCGGCAGCAGAACTCGATGCCATGCCTCAGCAAAGGGTCGCTCTCATAGTCAGCATAGACCTGTCACAACAATTGTTGAGGAGAGGGGACAGGTTCTTACTAGACTATATCTAGGAAGATGGCTTTTGTGTTCTCTGATTTGTCTCTTCTGATCCACCTGCACCCCGTGGTGTTCTTACCTGCAGCATGGTTGGCAGGATCCACTGGTAACCGCTCAGGGAGAAGAGGTGGTTGAAGTGGACAGCAGTGTTGATGGCGGTGGCTGTGTACTGCCTGAGGAGGGCGCTGTCCTCTGGGTGCAGCAACAGAGCCCCGTTGAAGACATTGAGGAACAGCATCATCTCGTCGCCCCACGGGTACTCACTGGGCATGCCCAGGAACATTTCCTCCAGCAGCTTGATCCACAGCACCTTGTGTAGGGTGTCCAACCCAAACAGCTCCTTACCTGGGAGAGAGGGAGGAGGAGATGGTCTAAGCATCAACTAGAATGATGTGTTTTGAAGTGTCTAGCGATACAGTTGGAGTCTGTCTCACCTTGTTGCTCATTGAACAGCGAGAACTCTGCATCTATGGCGGTTCGCGGGAAGGACGGCAGGCGTAGGAGGTCTTCCTGTAGCAGGGAGACGTGGGACTGTTTGTGCACAGCTGGCATGTGTTGCGTGAGGGAGATCAGGAAGAGGACCCGACCAACTTCCTCTAGTTTACGGGAAAACACCTAGAAAATGAACAGAGAATGGAAAAGTAGACACTTTACCATGTTGCCACTCTGTTCTCTCTAATTTCATAGAGCCTTACTTGTCAAGTGTTAAATCTTCCATACCTGTTTTTGGATGAGCTCCTGTCCTTTCTCAGGCAACATGTGGACCAGGTTGAGCTGGGGAGAGACTGATCTCCGGAAGGGGTAGATGTCTCTTACATAAGTCTGGAGAAAATGTTAAAATATAAATATATAAGTCCAGCCCAGCTCCTTCTCTGCTACTGTTGTATATGAAGATGCACCATGGTTCACATGTCAACGTGAAACAACGTCTGGCCACTTTCAAGAAAAGACTTAAGACTCATTTGTTCCGGGAATATAACAGCACTTAAATTACACATTGTTTCTATAAAGTATAGCATTTTGTATGATATTATAGTGGAACTGTATTTTACTCTTTTGGATTCTGCCATTGGCAGCGATGTACTTACTTACAGAACTTGTGATTCATCTCTTACAAGTTTGATGAGACTTCTTGTTGTTTTCCATCATGGTTCTATGCACTTTACGTACAGCTCTTATCTGGAAGTCGCTTTGGATAAAAGCGTAACATCCTGCACCTGCTAACCTGCTGAGGTTTTTCTCATCAAAGTCTTTACTTTATCTTGAAGTAATACTACGTCACTGCCTGCTTATTTTATAAATCACTGGATTCTTAGATAATACTTGTTCATTTTCACAAACAATAATAGGGCATTAAATCCTTTAAAAGAAATTACCAAATATGAAGACACACGGCTCAGAATAAAACCTACCTTGCTATAATGGATGAGGTTCCATCGTTTGTCCATGAGGAAGTAGTGTGCTGATCTGGCCTCGGGAATGTTGAAGAATTCCAGGCACTCCTGGTTGTGGGGGGAGAAAACATCATGGCATTCATCACTGAATCAGAAAAAGGTATAAAGATGCGAGCTGTGGTACACTGATATAAGTATTTTTGGAACTTAAGTAAAGGATCAGAGTACTTGGTGTCCTTACCTTCAGCAGGGCTTCAAACTGAGTGTCTTCGTGGACTGGAAGCTGTGTTGGGATGTCACATTCATTCTGCCCGTGCACCACCAGTGTTTTGGTTCCTGCATCGATTATATTTTAAAGTATTGGACATATTATAACGTTAGCGTACCTGAGGTCATCGCTCTCAGCTAGGTCTCCATTGTAAATGTGATTTGGAGTCTCAGGGCTCACCTGGCATGGACGCAGTGACCAGCAGCTTGACCTCACACTGCTCCTTCTTCATGGTCTGCTTGAGGTCCTTGAAGAAGAGCCCCTCCACGTAGCCGACCACCTCCCACAGAAAGGTCAGCGTTGCCGAGATGGCGTCCATTCCCCACTCACATGGAGTCCGCACAAAATACATGATCAGTCCCACCTGGGGGGGTTGGATCCAGGGAAGTGATGGTTAACAGAGTTGAAAGAGTGCTGGAGATGAATAAAAAACGAAGATATAAGTAAAGGGAGTTGTATCTGTTTCTTCACCAGGTAGTTGAAGAGGATATGAGAGGTCTGGGCCGGCAGATCTCCGATGTTGAGCAGGAGCTTTCTCAGCATGTACATCAGCTCATCCTGGCATTAGAGCACAAGGAGCACACATCAGCTTCCATTTAAAACCTTTAGCTGCTTTATCAGATCACATCTGAAGCTGCGTTTGTCCTTCAGGTGTTCACCTACCTGTCGGTTGCTCACTGTTAGTTTTTCCAGGAAGTGGCGGAGAACCAGGGCCGGATCTTCAATCAGGCAGTTCCAAAGGATTTGTTGGGCAACAGCGCTCACTGAAGAAATATTGAAGGACATATTTGACAGTATGTGACAAAATACCATGAAAAAAGGCCCACACATGAGAAAAGAATCTGAAAAATATTGATGCTGATGCATTTTTTGCAAACTCAGAGATGATATAATGCAGGGAAATCTATCAATATGTATTTTTTATGTAGAGTCAGTGTGTGCAATTAATCTCTTATTTCAAAATCAAAAGACACCTACCAGCCACGCCATCCTCTCGAACCTCCCCGTCCTCCATGAGGTGCACTATCGGCAGGACTGCAGCACAGATGCATGCTGGGAAGACGGCTTGGGGCGGTTGTAACATATGGTGAGTAGGAGTGTGTTCTGTTGTGTTCTCTTCATCTGGCAATGCACAAATCAAACTTCTCAGAGACCATTAAGTGAGATTCCAAAAACAAGCAAACAACAAAAAGGTTCTGCGAGAAAGGTTCTCGTCATCAGGGGTTATTTATTTTCATACCTTCAGCGCTGGCCAGCGAGCGGACGGACCACACAGAGCCCCGACGGAAAGAGTAGTTTCTATGGGAGTTACTGGAGGCGCAGGATGGGCTGACAGACAGACGGCGTGATGCCAGGTTCACCACTTCTTCTGCTGGCGGGATCAATGTCGGACACGACCAGTACATATAGAGGAAAAACAGCAGTCAGCAGCTTGACAATTATATAATATATATGCTTGTGTGCCTGGCAGCCCCACCTTCTTCCTCCTGCTCGGGGGGGGGGCTGCACGTGGGCTCGTAACAGGCCTCCTGAGCCACAGGGATGGCCGTGATGATGCTGGCCTCGCGGCCCAGACGCCGCTTCTCCTCCTCCTGCTGCAGGTTCTTCAGGATGTGCTCGGCCCGCTGGTGGGAGCGCGACACCGCCCGCGCTGAGAAGGATTTCTGGAAAAGGGTGAGCATGGAGGGTGGCATTGGATCAAACGGCACAAGAGGCAGAAAAGCGGGTGCAGACATGAAGGAGATTCAGAATGAGGGAATGCACAAAGTAATACAAAAACTGACAGTTTCAATCTTTCAGGAACGTGTGTGCACAGCTAGTCTAGGCTTATGGTAACATCTGAGGAGCATTTTTGTAATGTAAAATGAGTTCAACACATTAATACAGTAACTCTCCTCCAGCACATTGATTTCATGCTCTAATGCTATCCCAAGCATCATGAAGAACACTGTTGAAGGGTTGAATAGGAAAAGATCTCAAATCATGACAAATTGTGACACAAATAAATGTATTCAGACTGGAATTTGGAGAATTTACTGTATCTTGTGTACAGTAAATGCCTCACAGCATTCGCACAAGTGCTTATACACGTACATGTCCAAATAGCCTGAACGCATGATATGAAAAACATACACAGCAAAGTCATTCTCATCCAATGACCATGCATAAACAGCACAACACGCACAAAATGTCTGAATGTCCGATGCATGCTGTTATTTTGGTTCTGAAAAACACTGTTTTTGGGGTGTGGTGTGTTTTACTGATCAAGATGCAACTATTTGGAATGACCCATGAAACTGCCCCCAGCTTCTGATCCATGATGAAAACCTACACCTCCCAATGGGCTAAAAAACACTCAGAAAATTTGCCCGCCTGTCATTAATGATCTGAGGTAACAAGATGCATCAGCACAAACATCCGGACAGAAATACCAACTTACTATGGTATGGACTGACTGAATTAATGTGGAGTACTAAAAACAAAGACAGTCGATAGATAAATTATAGAACAGGTGCTCGCAGGTCGTCATCAAAATCCATTAAACATATTTGAATAAACATGCTTTATAACAAAAAATAAAAAAGACAAGAAATTAAAAAGGAAACACCAAGAAATCTGTTTTACCACTTTAAATGACCTTTAAAATGTATCACATGTATTTTCTCTTAAATTAGCAGATTTCTTGGTGCAGTTGTACACATTTCACTTGCATAGCAATAACAAAGGTATTTTTTTAAAGCAGTCTAAAGTGCATGTTGTGCGGTTGAGCAGGAATCAATCCAAAAGGACTTTCAAAATAAGACACCCACTATTAAAAGCTGACAAGGTTATAGCATTTAAAGCGACACTTCACCTATATGTCCGCTCTTACCCCTAGTTGTATCTAACCATGCTGATAGTTTGACCACATTTTGAGATATCTGTGTGTGAGACATGTGTCTGTGATTTGAATCTAATTAGTGTCATTCACAGAATGTAAATTACATTTAAACAAGGCCATGCTAGTGGCTCTGTGAGGCTGTGAGCACAGAGACGCTTTGAGTTAAATGCTCACGTCATTGTTGTCACACGGCATGACGACATGCTGACGTTGAGCAGGCATAATGGACCGAACAACACATGTTGCCATCCCTTGATGGGTTAGGGCTACTGAGGATAATTTGGATATCTCAAGACCTGGACACATTCAGTGAAACCACTGCGCAGGGCCACTGCACTCCACCACTGTGGGCAAGTGCTACAATGTGTTTATATGGGTGAACAGACCCTTTAACTGTTGAATCTAAAGGGACCTGACTACCTCGCTCATTTCACTGTGTTGTTTTGTGTATTTGGAAGTCAGTTCAATCACATAAAACTTATTAACTACATATTAAAAGTCCAAAGTGATTCAGTAGTATTTGCATACACGTTAATGCTACTAATGCTAGAAATCAAATCTCAGCTATTTTTGAAAGTGTTTGTTAAAAAGTGATATAAGTAAATAAATACATAGTAGGCACCCCTTGTGATCAGGGGCTCACACTTACAGACTGGTCTTCATTGATTGGGTCCTGAACGCTGCCTGTGTTCTGGGGCACCCAGGGGGGGTCAAAAATGGGGACACAGGGCATGCCCAGTATAGGAGATGGTAGAGTGAAGTTGATACTTGGTGGAGGGATCTGCAACACAAGAAAAATATAGTACAAAATGGGTCAAAGTAGTCTTGTTTTGTGATATACTGTGTAATATTTAGCCAAACTGAGCTAACACAGAGTCTTAACCTTTCTGGACAAACAGAAAGGGGAAACCGATATGACCCCCCTATTATTGGGTACCTTAAAGATCTGCTGGGCTCCTTCCTCCATGCGAGGCCACACCTGGTAGCGGAAACGCCACAGCGTGTAAAACTTCAGGACGGAATTGATGCGCTGGCAGGCCTCCTGGTGATGGAACTCTGCCATCATCATCTCGGTCACCGCGTCAGGGACCTTTACCGCACACAAAAGGAACATGGCAGCTGGAGGGGGATGCAGAGAGGGCGCGGGGGGGTAGGCACGAGATGAAGGAGAGAGGGAAGTGTGAAAAGGGGATGGAGAGAGGTAAATCATGATAGAGAGCAAAAAATAAAAAGGGAAGAAAGAAATTATGAAATTAAGACACTATGAGAGTTAAGCTAACTTAAGTTAAATGTACATTTCTTACAATGAAATAACGTACATCATGTATCCTTTCATAATCTAAAACCTGGGACCTTTATAAAGACTGAAGGGCTGAGAACCACAGATCACCCACAGATCACCGACTCACCAGCAGCAGCTGCCATGTGTTCATCCACACTGAGCAGGAGCTCCCAGGCTGCAGGCTGTACGTCTCCGTACATGTCGTCGGTCAAGATGGGAGCTGCCTTGATCAGCAGCGAAAGAGGAGCCGGGGATAAACTCATCACCTGAGAGAAATCCAAACACTAGTAAGGACAGTAAGGACACCAGATTTAAATGAATGTTATTTTACGAAGTCGATCTTGGAGGTAAATCCATTTTTTGGGTGTGATTCCTGAATATTGTTTGCATGTCCTTGTCACCTGCTTCATCTGTTACTATAGACTAGTCTAGTCTTAAGACTACTCCACCTGGTTGCGGATGTACTTGAGCATGCCGGTGTCCTTCTTCCCTTCTGTGTTGGAGTCAGTGGGTCTTCTCTTCATGGACGGAGTCCTCAGGCAAGACTTGTCTGAACACTGAAGGCACAGAGACTTGTGTTAGCCACTGGAAAAGACAACACTGTTTAAAACAGGAACTATGAGTTTGTGAAACCCACCTCTTTGCTCTTCTTGGCGCGTGCCCCGATGTTACCAGAGGAGGCGCTGTCCTCTCTCAGGCTGTCCACCGTCTCACCGTACACCAGCTTGATAGCGCGGACCAGACGGGCGCAGGAGCGGCTGTGGTGCTGGTAACAGCGTGGGTGGCAGAAGTCTATATGGGTGCAGATGAAGCTCTGCTGGTTGCACAGCAGGATCATAATCTGTGCCGAGAGAGAGCAGAGAGGAGGTGTGGTAGGGGAGTCAGGACGGAAGGGTGGAAGGCACAGACAGCAAATTCACACATATTTAAGGACATACATGCAGCCAGGACATGTTGCGGTGGTAGTTGTCCTCGGCTCCTCCTGAGCCCTGGCCCTCTGGTTCTATGCTGGGTTCACTGGTGCTAAAGGGACTACCTGCCACAGGAAACAAGAACAGATGCAGCATTCCATTTCCCTCCTTTGACGTGTCTACCGTTACAACAAACATCATTTTAGCTTTGTTGTCCATACAATTCCAACTGCAGATAAGGTCAAATGCAAGGTAATGGCAATGAGACTAAAGAATTGTCCATGTCCCACCTATGTCGGTAACAGTGTCTCTGCTCTGTGTTTGTGACAGCAGCCCTTCGTCGTTCTCTGACTCCGAGTCCTGCCGGGACAGCTTGGTGCTCTTGAGGCTCCCGGCCCGGCGTATGGAGGACAGGGAGCCGCCTTTCTTCACGCGGAAACTGCGGGCCCCTTTGATCTGAAGCAGCCGGGAGCCTCCGATACGAATCTTACGGACGGGTGCTGGAGAAGAGGGAAGTGGGAAGAGATCATCTAAATTATTTATTTATAACAATGAGCAGACAGGGCAGTGATGAACCGGTCGGCCTCCTCTGTATGACACCAGATCTCACCTTGAGCTTCCTGGGTCTTCTTGTCGTCGCAGGCGGTGTCAGACTTCAGCGTGTGGCTGCTGCTGTTGAGCGAATCGTGACCGTCCTCGTCGTCCAGGATGCCTGCGAAACTGATCTTCCTCTCGTAACGATGGCGGCCGAGCTCCGGGTCCAGACGCAGGCGGCAGCTGTCCAGATCCTGCAGCCCACGTGTGTATTTGTACATTTGGTTCAAACTAATTTTTCTGTTCTGTATCTCGTTTAATTTCTTAGTGCTAATTAATATCTTCTGATACAATGACCAAACTTCCTCACAGAATTTTGGTCATTGTCATTCACTTTTTTAATTATTATCAACAGCTGGCCAGTGACGAGAGAAAACAACTAAAAACTACTGACCACGAGCGGTTCGGTGCGCGGGCGCGGTAAGCAGGGGAAGGTTTCTCGCAGGAAAGTGGTGATTTCCAACAGCAGCTGGCAGGCAGCCATCTTTAGAGCAAAGGGGCAGCCACACTTGGTAGGATTCACTGTGTCTTTGTGGTGAGAATAGAAAATAAAACAAAAAGGTGGTAAGAACCTTAAAATGATGTGTGTGTATGTAAAAAGTTACGCTGGCACCACGCTTGTGCAAAATCTAATGTTAAAGAGAAGAATTATATTGAATATTTTCTATTCATAAATAGTAAATAACTAATTATTTTATGATACACATCCACCAAAGATGTGCTGTTAAGGCTGCGTTAGACACACATCTGACTCACTGTCATCTAAATAGTCCTCTTCTTCATCCTCTTTTCTCATTCTGCGTTTGGTCTCTTCATCAAAAATGTAACCCAGGATGTTGGCAGGGCTCTCGCTGTCAGAGTGACAGAGTTCGCTGAGCCTGGTGCCGATCGCCTGAGCAGATAAAACACATAAAGACACAAAGACATTATTGTACTCTAAATACTCATCTTCCCTTCCTGGACAATTAACAGCCAAAATCTTTAACTCACGTCTCCCCACTGGCAGAAATGTTTGGCAGCGTTCCACTGGAGTTTCTGGTTTCTTTTGTTGCCCACAATAGGGGATCGGCCCCTGGACAGGCCCCTCTTGGTGATATTCACGTGGTGGCCCTTCATCCACTCTGGCCAATTGCCACGGTTGCAGCGGTGGACAAATCGGGCACATTCGAGGAAGAGGGAGGCCCGGGCCACAACTGGAGCTTCCTGGGAGAACCAGGAAGCAGACAAAGATATAATGTCAATCATTTCATAACGTGGGAGCTTGTGAGGACATGAAACAGTCTGTACTCTAAAACACACCAGGTCCAGAGCAGCAGCCAGGATGGAGGCGTCCGGGATGGTTCCCGGCTCGCAGCAGTTCAGGAGGAACTGGAAGCGCTTCATGCCCTGACGAATGGCGCCCAAATTCACCACATTCTTGTTCTTCATGGCCTCCTGACTGGCTGCTAGACGCTCTTGAAAACCGTGAGGTCCTGAACGAGAGTACCAACAAAGAACAAGAAAGGAGAAGAGGAGAGAAGAGTATAGCGGAACAAGTGAAGGGAATTTTGTTGAAAACAAGGAATATTTGGGTGAAATCATTTGTAAAGTCAGGACTGCACTGAAGATCACATATTGCACGAAGCAACATCACCATCATCCGGGACATTTAACAAAAAGCACTGAAGAGCCACCAACAAATGAAGCTGAGTGAGAGATGGACACACAGCCACCGGCAGTGGTTACACTTGGATTTTCAATTCACTATGTCATCTTAGAGACACAAAAAGCCTTTACACGGAGAGAAAAAAGATGCAGGCTTGATGGCCAGGGCCATTTTCAGCTCTATTATACAATATATTTTTATAATGGGATCTAATAAATCACATTGAAATGACAAGTGTAACTGCAGCCATGCAGAAGAAAGTTGTATGTTTAATATTCATTTTTATCACTTCACTGAAACTCAGGCATTGGAAAATACCACCAGACATCACCACAGAAGAGACAGAGAGAGCACTGACAGCGTCATGCTTGACAAAGCACAGAAATACGCTCGACAGTAGAAAGATGGTTTCATAGATATGAGTTATTCCCACACACCTCCTTTCCTCTCTTTCCACCGTTAAGTGAACGGCAGAGGAAGGGGCTCCGCGGTGAACAGAACACGATGTGCATAGTAGAAAGAAGGGGATGTGTTGCAGAGGAAAATCTGCTTATCAATATTAACAACTCAAGGTCGCCACAACCTCAGGCCATTTGTGACCCGAGTCTGCTCCCGATGAAGAGCATTTTCAACACATCTGATGTCTGTGTGTCTTCTTTAACTCACAACAAACTGTAGCATGTGACAGTAAACACATCCTTATAAACGTGTGGAAAACTGCATTGATGGCACTTTCTTCTTCAATATGGACTAAACTGCCTGTCAGTCTCAAATAAGTGTGGTTATAATTAATTTAAGAAAATGCACCATGTAAGCATGATGTTATGCTACATGGCTTTATATAAGACAGGGCCTCAAGATTTCTAACCAGTGCAGGAGTTAAAGCCCTTTCAGTTTATAGTATCACACATATATTGCCCTTATTGCCATTGACTTTGCCTGGTTGGTAATCCAGCCTTGTGATTGGTTGTTTTCCAGAACTCAGACCTCAGGTAATAGCGTTGCTGTTGTTCATTACATTTGATGTAAAAAGCACATTTGTTTATGGTAATTACATAAATGCTCTGCAATGATTTATTCACTAATGTCTGTTGCACAGCCTGTCCATCTAAAGTGTGCTAGCATTAGCTAACATTAGCCATTATAAGCTACCTGTTTATAACTGAACAAGGGTGCATGTTATTGCTCAACTTTTTATTTGTAAAAGGATGGTTATGTTATTCCCTGTTAATGTTACACAGTGTTGCTTTAAAGTACCACAGCTGCAGTGTTTCACATTAACCTTTTGGAAGCTACTTTGAGGAAGGAAAAATATAATTCCAATTATTCTGAAACTACAGACACTGATGGGTTGAAAATAATACATTCAGGCTAACAGGGTGTAGCAGGCAGCTGTCCGGCGGAGCTGACATGGAGAAAGAGAACAGACCACGGGTTGGGAGGCGAGACAAGACACGACACCACACGAACAGACAGAGCCAGGGACAGGAAGAGAAAGAAAAATAGACAAAAGACGATGGGGCGTGGGTGGGGCAAGGGGCACCCCGGGTGGTGGAGGTCTACCATCTTTCTCTTCTGTGTGGTGAAGCTTGGATGGATTCCTCCTGCCAGACCTCCATTTACCGAGCCGCTTGAAGAAATTCTCCTCCTCGTCCCTGGCGAACTCCGGCCCCACCGCACCCCCTTCAGACAGCTTCACCGCACTGGTGAACTTCACCTATGACACATAACACACACACACACAAATACACACAAAATATAGCTAAAATTAATGAAACAATATCTCTAATTTTCTCCTTCTTCCAAAATAAAGCCCGTACATTTTATATGTTTGTCATTCTCTATGTATTCGCTTGTATTTCCTGGGTGGAGAAATACTATAAGATCTCATTTTTTGTATTTAATGGTTAAAAAGTAGTCAAATCAAAATATATTGGGTTAGAAAAACACTAGAATCAGTCTCAAAAATACCCACAATGTGTACATTTTTAATTGCACAATGTAAACTCTACCCATCACACCCCCACCCCCCTAGGACATGTCCTCAGTGGTAGCTCTGGCCCTGGTTATGAGTGTTTCTTCACTCTCTTACTACTACGCTCTGATAGCACAAAGTGCTGTCTAGCAGCAGTAAATGGACAGTGTTATGGTAGCTGTTAACCCCCTCCTGACCTTTGAACTCTGACGTATGAAGGACAGTCGATCCACTGAGCTAATATCTAGCAGGTCCTCGACACCGTCAGTCAGCCCAGAAAGAGAGGAGCGCTTCAGCCAGTTGCCTAGAGACGAGTGAATGAAAAAGAAATGACACTACAGAACAAAGAAAGGCATAAAGCCACACATGCACTGTACACACTGGGTTATGAAGGCAAACATGCACACACACACGAGCTGGGAGGAAGAAGAAGAAAAGGGCAGTTTAATATACAGCGACATACATTCGGGGAATCTCACAAAGCTTCACAGACGGGGTCATTCAAAAATGACACAAAAACTAACTTAGCTTTCTTCTGAGACAACTTTAACAAAAGACCCAGGTTGAGTGGCATTTGCAAACACTTTCATAGTATGTTCTCTACTAGTAGTAGCCAGATGGATGGAGTAAAGTATACGGCCCTACAAAGCTGAGAGATCAGTGTTCAGGCTGGCTGGCCAACTGTGTAACACGTAGAAAGGGTGTAATGCATTTAGTTTAAGCCTTTTTAGGCTGATTATTGTACCCAAAACATTTCTGCCACAAAAGCTACATAAGGCCTATAAACTGCAGATGCTGCACTGTGGTTGGATACGTAGCAATGAAGCTGAAGGTGGAATAATGTTTCAATTGTTGATAATACAATTTGCAAACCCAGTTGGACCTGGGTCTGGAAGTTCATGCACACTGCGAGAGATGCCCAACACAGACAGACAATGAGACAACTACTGTATGAAGATGGTTCCACATCCACATACGTAAGACAGAGAGAGTGAGTGGTAGGCGGACAGTCCGACGGCATGCTAAGGCACAAAAAGGAACACAAAACCAAAAGAGATGACTTGACTTTGCCTCGCTGCAGGCAGTGCTTCAATTTTAGACATACAAAACACATCATGTTAGAGTGAATTCAAGGTGACAGCTGAGACAGAAAATGCAATGAGGAATGGTCATGGAGATACATACTGTTACCCGAATGATTTGGAAGCTTTTTGTTAGGCTGAAATTAGTCTGGTTAGCATGTACAGTACAAGAACATTCATCCTCTTTGACCAAAACCAGACACTCGTGACACACGTGGAGTGATTTATTTAGCTTTCAGTTGGTGGGTGGAAAAAAGCTCTATGGAGGAGAATTGACACGAATCATAGTTTTTTTTTTTTATGAAACTTGGTCAAACTGATATTTCGCTGAATTAGCTTTTGCTACATTTGATGATTTTAGTGCCCAAGTACCAACAGTTTATTACCTTTCTGAAGAAACCAGGACCAAGACTAAGTTTATTATCAGTATTATAAGTGATGCTAAACTAAATTTACAGAAGCACAAACATGGTAAGAACAGTTCTTTTTTATGTCTTGTTAGAGAATAAGCAGCTGTTGCCACAGTGATATTGGGATTTTAAAATCAGTCGACTTGTTGCTCTCACCTATTGGCAGCTTCAGTTTCTTGCGAAGTGAAATGCGACGGGATCTGGAGCGGGAGCGGCGGTCAGTGGTGGTGCCGGAGTGTGCTGTGGTGCACTCCGAGGTGTCCTGCTCTGATTGGCTGCTGGTGTCGCTGGCGGCGCTCTGCGACTTGAACATCTTCCTCCAGAAATCCTTCCTGCCAAGCAGAGCACCCGGGATCTGTTCATCACTGAAGGTACAGAGAGGGAGTGAAGGAGGGTCGAATTTGAACAATTACATAAGGAGCAAAACTACAAATCTTGTTTTGTGTATTTAATGTTTAGCACTGTGGCCTGTTCTTTGCTGAGGGGGCGGAGGGAGCAACACATTGTGAGCAGAGAAATGGCAGCTGGGCTGGACATAGATGGAGCTATATGGAGATGGTGGGAGGTGAACACTCACTGTTCGGGTGTCTGGGGGGGTCTGCTGGAGATGTAACTGCGACACTCATCTGCAGCACTGGACACCTGACCCTTGTCCCCGGACACACCTGCCTCTGACCTGCGCACACACACACCCCAATACACAGACAGAGCGCTCAGCCCACCTGATTTAGACGCCGACTGAACTCTCCCGACGTAGTAAAGCTTGACTCTCCAAAGAAAAACTAAGCTAACTAAATGCCTGCATTATTTTATATATATATATAGTACATATACTGTATATGTAAATATACAGTATAGTTTCATGTCTTTAATCCTGTTTTGTGACTTCCATTTGTAGGTTGGTCACATGATGAGGCAGAAATGGTGGCGGTGCCTCCTGGGAGGGCTGCCCTGTATGCTAAAGCCACATCATGTTTGAAAGTACGAACATCAAATCAGTCACTCAAGCAAGAAAAACAGATGCAGACAGCACAGAAAAACAACAGAAAAGAAATGAAAACAGCCAGCAGTGATGAGAAGCGTGCTCTGATGTGTCAGTAAAAGGAGAAAGTAAGATCTTATGCCACCAATCAAAACTATTTTGTTACTCCTTCATTTAGAAGGGGGTGGGGTGTTAAGGTCCATGCTCCAGGACACTTCAACAGTAAAACCGCAAGATTTCACTATATGATGCCATTGAGACCATTTCTGGCCCCTGATTGGCCCAGTACCTCCTTGGTCCAGGCTGTTTGGTGTCTTCCTTCTCGTCAGGTTTCTTGGTGGTGGTGACCTTCTCGGCGCTGTCCAGGAGCGCGCTCAGTGCCACCCTGCGGAACACGTTTCCATGGGCCTCCTTAATGAACTGCACCAGCTGGCGGATGTCACAGTACAGACCCTAGGAAGGAAGAGAGTGGCAAACGAGTGAGAGTGAGGGATGTGTGAGCCGAGTGGTGTGTGAGCTAGAAAGTGTTAAAGAGGAAGAAAAAGACAATTGACTGCTAGGACCCAGAATCAAGCTGATATTACTTTGCAGTTAGCATCAAGCAGCGTGTATGTTTGCACATACACAAATGCAGAAGACGGGTGGTGAATATGAGCACGCTCGAGTTTGTCAAGACACCAGCTCCAGCTTGTGAGTGGGTGGCCTCTGATTCGGTGCCATAATAAAGCCTGCTTGAAAAGTGTGTCATCTTCCGCCAGCGTGCACCAGTCATGCCAGCCTTGAGGCTTTCTCGGCACCACAGAGTGGTCATGGTACCTCAGTGGTTAGAGGAGTGATCCACATACACTTACCAGGAATGCATCTATTATTATTTCACAAGTTGAAATCAAGAACAAATTTAGGATGATTTTTTTATAAAAATACTGAATGTATCAATGAGTATGAGTTGTGTCTTGTTGAATATGAAGTCATTCAGGTTAAGTGCTGTCTTGTGTCTGTCTGGTCATTTCCTGTTTTATTTTGTATTCACGTCTCCCTCTCGTTTCTCTTAACTTCCTGTCCTCATGTGTTTCCCGCCAGTCTGATTGTCTTCACCTGCTCTGATTGTTTGCACCTGTGTCCCATTACCTTGTGTATATATAGTCTTCCCCTGCCTTGTGCCAGTTTGTTGGCCATTGTCATGTCCATGATAACCAGAGAGCAAGAGCTTATCTAACAAGGCTAGTGAGGATATTTGAGTTTTGCATTTTGGTAATCAAAGTGAGAGAGATTGTGTTTTGTTGCAGCCACGAAAAGTGTGATTTTTTTTGTTGGACATTATTCTACTCTCCTGTAAGGTTTTGGGATCTTTTTCCTCTTATTAAAGAGTGTTATTTTTTTGGGGGGGAAAGTCTGCCTATGAGTTCTGTTGAGTCCTTTGTCCCAGTCCATGACCGTACACTGGTTTAACTATGTGGCGTCAAAATATAAAAGTGGGTCTAAAATGACCTGTAATTCCTATGAAAACGTATTTGGATCCAACCTTCCTTACACTCTTTACTGTGCACAGCAAGATCATTTTACATTTGATACATGAAAGAACTATATATATTTTTTCATCAGAAAAATTTGTATCACTAAATTAGATTACAATTATGTAAAAGAGTATCTGCTATTCTAATGACATGAGTGTAGGTTCAGTCAAAATCCAGACTTTAATGCATTTCTTTGCTCTTGTTTATATCCCTTTGAATTGCCTCTGTGTTTGAAGGATGCTGTACAAAGGAGCTTGCCTTGGCCTTAAAATACAAAGATTTAAGTCTTTGATGAGACACTCTAGGACACTGAAGAGTCAGCATGTGAGACAAAAAGGCAACTTATTATTACTCTGATGCATAGAAATTACAAGGAAAACTGCAAAGCAAATCCAAGGACGTTTTAGCAGTGCATGCTAAACACAAGTAAATGGTACTAGCATAATACAGGGATCAGTTGATGCCATTTCCACTTATTCAATATATCTTGCAAAGGACTGAGAATAGCTCACATTGATGTCTCTATTAACAGTCATTAAGAACACCTCAAGTCCAATTCATCATGTATGACAAGGCATTTACAAAGGCAGCATGCATAATTGTTCTTTGTGCTCAGTAGATAATGAGCTATTAATAATTCAACTGCAACATCAAAAAGAAATATGAGCATTACTGATATGAGACGCACAGAGTATGAGAAGGACTGGATCAAGGGAGAGCTGCAGAGCCAGATAGGGAAAATGAGACGGCCAGATGATTTCACACACCACTCACCAGGTTCTCGGGGCTGTGCAGCTCGTGTGTGGTCGAGGCGCAGCGGGTGATGAGGGACTTGAACATGCAGCCCACCACCACCGCCTCCATGGTCTGGGCCACGGACTTGTTGTCCCCCGTGGTGAAGTTGTTCCCGAAGCCCGCCTTGTCTGGAAGCAACAGGGAGGCGGGAGAGACCACGGATCACACAGGGGGTGGTTTAGTCAGCACGGGGAGATCATTACTGACAGCTGACCAGCTTGAGTATAAAACACTGAGCCCGTACAACAGGGAAGGAGCAGGGGAAGGTGGGGCAAAGGAAGAGGGTTCATAAAGCATATGGGGGAGAAGCAAACTGAAAAGGATTCTGGGTAGGGGATAAGGAGTACATGCACGTGACTAAGGCCTGCTATAAGAACATACAGTGGGGATCTTATTCTCTTGGTCCAGCTAGATGAAACTTATTGTAAAAAGATAGAAGCTCTGTGAATACCAGATTTATAATATTTTTTAAGTACATTTTGGAGTTGCAGGCGAGTTTTGTCACTTTCGGAGAGAGTGAGGGGTGCAGCAATGAAAGCAGTGCCTAGGGAAGGGTCTGATCGGGTGAGAATATTCATCTTATTGCTGCTAGTATTGACTGTTATTGATTATTGATCATGTGTATCTACCGATGTTTCTTTTTTTCGCCCTCCTGGACCTCTCACCTGCACTGCCGTACTCTGCAAGAGAAAAGAGGCGGGGCACAAGTTGATTGACATCAGGCCAGCACAGACATGTAGGCGGTGTCAGAAAGGACGTGGCACCCCACCTCCGGGAGGAGGCAAACTCGAGGACACACACACACAGACTGCCAGACGCAAAAATAACACACATACCACACACCAAAAAAACTTAACAAGGTGCCCTGTTCACTTTCAGAGTTAAAAAACACTCATCAGTTCAGTAACTTGCCAATTGCACAGTATTGTAGTTAAGAAGAAAATACTTCAAATTTCAGTGCAAAACTGAATTGGCATGTACAGTGTGTCTCAATGCTCAGCAATAAAGCCACTGATTGAGCAGAGATGCAATGGGCAAAGCTTTGGATTGGCAAGTGTACAGAATGGATGAGTGAGTAAGGAAGGCAGGATTTGGCTCACTGAAGTGGATGAAGAAAAGGATGGAAGCAGGAGGAGGACGACAAAAAAAGGACACAGACAAGCAGAGACGAGCGGAAGGAGGAAGGGATAAAACATATATAAACAGAGAGCACTGGAATGCAAAGTTGAAGTGCGGGGTGAGACAGCGGTAGTGCAATTCAGCTTTGTCAACCTCACAAAAAATTCACACTTTGTATTTTTATGCTACTCTGTAATGGAGCACCCACATTAGATCGTTGAGTGATGCGGATTTAAATGGTTATAATTGTACAATAAACACAACAGTTTGCTTGAGTGTTGAAACATTCACTGCATTAAAAATTAAATATCTTTGGATTTGTACCTCAGCCAAGACAAGACATTTAACGAGGCATCACAGCGAGTTCTACAAAATTGTGATGGCCATTTTTAGCCAAGCTAGCGGCGTGGCTCTAGGCATGGCAATTTCAGACGGTTAGTCGGTCCAAATCAATTAAGAAATGCTGATGTTATGCACGTATAATATTAGCATGTTCATCATTTTAGCCGGTTCTGTTTAGCCTGATAATAAACTAACATTTGCTAATTAGCACTAAACACAAGCTGCAGCTGAAGGTGATCATGGAAATGTTGATAGTTTTGCAGGTATCTGGTTATGACCAAAGCAATGCAATAATTAGCAAATGCTAGCATGCTAACACACTAAACTAAGATGATGAGCATGTTCAGTACAGCCTCACAGAGCTGCTTGCATGGCTGTAGACTCTTAGACTTGTGTACTTTTTATCTGACATTTTATACACCAGACGAATAATTGCTTACATTGCAACGTAAGTTGCTTTTGCAGCCCTACTGCACAGAATACTGACTTTTTGCAGCATCACTCCTAACCTGAATCGTATCAGCTGCCGTTAAAAAACAAGTGTGCGTGTGGTCAAACCCTGATGCACCCTGTTTGTGCATTTGCTATTAGAGCATATGCATATTCTTTATGCGTCACAATCCGCATCTGGTCCCATTCACACGCAGCACATACTTACTGTCAGTAATGGGCTCCATGCAGAAGCCCAGCAGCGCATGCAGGAAGTCCACAATGTTATTGAGAGAGTCTTTGTTGACGTACTCGCGCATTGTCTGTCGAAACTGCAGCTTGTCCAGCTTGTAAAGGCTGGTCAGGCAGTTCTGGGCCTGAATGGACGGAACAGAGTAAAAGATTATGAAAGATTTACATATAGCAAAAGGACTTTAAAAAATAAGTCAGGGAGTTTACAGAATGTACCATTTTCATCACTTTTCATTGATTCTCGTGAACGATATCAGCTTTCAATAGCATTTTATTTCTCCTATAAAACTTAATCTAATAATAAAAAATATTGATCCACACTAAAATAGAATTGAGCTGCTTGTCAGTGAAGTTACAAGCTCAGCACCCTTTCAGGGTTCATTTCAGTTTCATGAAACTTTTATCACACCAAAGGAGCAATAAAGTTAATAATTAACAAAAATGAATACATGTCAGGAATCACAAATTGTGGAAAGTGCACACATGCACAGAGGAGGTTCAGCTGAGGTAGAAAAAAGAGCCTGACCTGCATCCGGAGGCGATCTCCAGAGAGTCCGCGGTGTCCCTCGCCGCAGCCGTAGGCACAGCCCAGCGACTTGACTATCTTTATCAGCATGGTCAGAGCCAGGCGGTGGGTGCTGAAGCCGGAGCCCTCTTCCTGTTCACGGTGAAGGAAACAAACATGGACATCCAGGAGTTTTACGCTGATATATTTAGATATCTGACCCACTTCCAAAAATACATCAAGAACAAACCTTTTTATCATTATCCTTGTTATTCTTCACATCATCCTTGCTCCCCTGCCCACTCCCTCCACCACTTCCCCCTCCTCCTCCACCTCCACCTCCATCTCCCCCTCCACCTGCTCCTGCCCCCGGGACCGCCCCGCCGAGGCCCTGCCCGGACGGGTCTTTGGCCCGTGCCTCCTGGTTCTCCTTGTTGTCGGGCTTGGACAGTTTCTTGCCCATGCCGGGCACCACGCCCAGCTGCAGCAGGCAGTCGATGATGTTGAGCGCCACGTCGCAGATCCTGGAGCTGATGTCGTGGCTGAGGACAGCATATAGAGCCCGCAAGACAGCCTGAAATACCGACGGGGGGGTTGAGAAATTGTTGAGATCCATTACAAGTTCCCAGAATCCAAAGCAACGTCTTTGGGGCAAAGAGGAAAAAACTAGCAGAAAGCAAACCAGGAAGCCCTCATGAGCTGGCATTAAGCGAGAACAACTTATTGTTATGTTGTATTATTTGACATTTTGTACATTTTGCATTAACTGTGGGTTTCATTTGATGGCAGAACACTCACAGTGAGGTCCAACATGCCGTTCTTCAGCACAAAGTTGTTGGTCCCCTCAATGTTCTCCCCTTCCTCCAGACAGGAATAGTTGATGCAGGAGTCGGTGAAGCTGCGCGGCAGGTTGGCGCAGGTCAGGGGCTCCACGGGGAGCTCAGGGACAGTGACGGGGTTGCACAGTTTCTTCATGTGCTCGGTGAAGAAGTCGGCATAGCCAACGTTGAAGGACGCCACCGTGGTGTTGAACGCCGCCATGGTAATGGTGGAGATCTGGGATCGAACTGTGGGGGGCAGTAATGCTGAATGTTGGATTGTGTTTACCTAGCATTACCATATGAGAGCTTTTAAGCTGTGTGAATAATATCCTCACTTTTCTACTGATTTGCTGGGTATTAAAAAGTTTACAAATCAAAAGTTTACAAATATAAAAATTCATTTTAAAGAAACTCCTTTTAAGATATTTCTTGCTCTAGAACTTCATTTATTCTTTTCTTGGTCTCGACAGTCTGAAGATGGATTCAGCTAACATGCCGTGGAGCACAGCTCTGCCTCCTCCTTACCCTCTCTGACGGTGTTGTCGCTGTGGCTGTTGGAGTGGTCGGGCATGTCTCTGAGCAGAGAGTGGTGGGAGTGAGAGTGTTTGGCGCTCAGGCTGTCGGCGTCTGCAGCCGTGTCTGTGCTGCCCCTCCGTGTGAATTTGCCTGGAAAGTGATGCCACAGATAAATATATCATATGTACCATCAAACACACACACACACACACACAGAAAAATGGCAGCTGACTGATTTTGAAGAATGAACTGGGCATCAGATGCTGCTTTTGTGTGACAACCTCGTAAGTCATTGAAACTGGAATTTCCTACTAAAGAAATACTTTGTGATAAAAAATGGACAAAAAAGCTTTAAATAAACTGTGTTAAAACTTCATCTCCACATTAAAACAGCAGATTAAATATCTCATTTTTATATAGCATGGTAGCTGTTGTAGAAGATCTCCTTCAGGAATTTTTCCTGGAAGTGGGCGATAATGTGAAGCAGCAGCTAAGCTAAGTGGATATATTACAGTATGGCTAAAGGATTCATGAAAAAGAGGTTTAAAAAGTCACTAACTCTGGATTATAATATAAAAAAAATTATTTTGCCTTGAGCAAATTTTAATCACACTTCTCAGTGAGAACTAATAATATACCAATGTTAATGAACTGACCTAATTTACTAGCTGACAGCCAGATACAGACAGAATCCTCTGACTCACCAAAGCTTAGGGGAGAGGAAGCAAGACTGCGAACTGGTGGCATGCAATCTATTCTCATTGTGAACAGCACTTGTATGAGCCTACCCATGATGGTGGCCTGCCATCCCCCGCGCTCCAGAGCTCGTCGGTCGTCGCCCAGGCCGGAGAAGCTTCCGAAGGAGAAGGTGCTGCGGGTGGGGGAAACGTCCAGGTGGTCCTCGTGGAGCAAGAAAGGAACACCCATGCGGCGCTGACGCTTCTTCCCCGTGTGATGGAAGGGGATGGAGCCCTTTCTCTCACGGTCCTCGCGCCGGTTCTTAAACTGAAACAGAACAGGAGGAGAAAGGCCTCCCAGTAAGAACCGCAATCATAAACGTAAAGTAAACACACTCTCACTCAATAGTCATTAGTTTTGTGACCTAGCTAACACCATGTCTTGATCCAATAGATACTGCTCATCTGTATCTGATTGTAATCTGCTAAAGATAGAATGAGCATGTTAGCACAGACCAGGGCCTATCTGGATGTCTGGCTCTGACCTTTTTGAAGATGTTAATGCCCAGGTCAGAGGCGAGGTCAGGGACAGCCTGTCGACGGAGGTTGGTGAGGGAAACCTTTGCAAATGTCTCTGTGCTAAGAGATTTTCCCTCTTCATTGCATTTCAGGCTCATATCCTGCAAAACACAGCAGAGGATGCAGACGACATTAACGTTATACAAGTGCATCTTACAAAACCTCTGATTGAGCCTCTGATTCCTCCGTCCTCCTCCCACCTTTACCTGAGTCTTGTGGGTGTTGACCAGTGAAGGCGTGGCAGCCACCATGGAGCTGCTGCGTGGGCGTGGCAGAGGCGTGACCAAGGGTTCCGGGGGGCGTTCGGGTCTCTCCTCCAGGATCTGCCTTAGGCGCTGCAGGTAGAACATCAAGGCCCAGTGCACGCCCTCCTCCGTCCAGTGCGGCTGCAGCAGGCAGCGCAGCACCGCCACGTCAAAGTAAGTGGCGTAACGCGCTCGTTGGGCAAGGGAGGTTGGCAGGCCAGCAGGGGCTGATGTCCTTGAAGAAGAGGGAAGAGACGAGGCTGCTTTTACTGGTTTAGCTCTTTTGTATTAAAAACCCATCCCCTTTTTTACTGAGACTTAAGTCAGTCGAAAGCCAGTGGATGTCGATGGCTACACTGCGAGCTGGAACTGTAGTAGCTAATGCAAAATAACTCTTCTAAGGTGCAGAGCGACCACAAACTAATATAAACTTAACAAACATGCTCAGGTGTAGTCAGTGACTCAGTTTGCATCACCCAAGGCATGCTGGGAACTGGAGTGCCACCTCCAAGCATATTAATCCAAAATAGAAATAGGAAAAAGAAAAACACTCAGGGGACAAAATCCATTTAAATTATCCCTTTAAAGAAAGAAAGAAAATATCAAAATGCAATGCAAACTTTGTGTGTGTTTCCTGTACTGTCACACAACTTACTACATACACAACAATTACACTATGTCATGGCTTTTCCTGTTATAGTAACCTGTCATCAACTCCCGCCACACTGCTTCATTAATAATGCATCAAAGGAGGGTGGTAAACAAGGGCAGAGCACCCCTCCAGCATCATTGGGAGAGCAGCAGGGAGAGAGGGAGCCTAAGCCTACGTGAGTCCACTATAAATAAGCTGGAATGAAGGTCAGCGGTTGGTGAGCCGTAGAGTGTATGTGAAGAAACATATTGATACCATGAGAGAGAGAGAGGGAGAGAGAGAGGACATGACAGCATTTAATCTTGGCCGATGTAATAAATGGAGCAGGAAGAGACGGTCAATATCTACATGAATCACTTTGAGAGCGGACAGCAGAGGGAGGGAGGCTGTATCATGTTTCACTGTCTAGCCAACACACACACGCTCTGCCTACTGCTGTTGTGTCAGGTTGCCACGACGACCGAGTGACGACAGCCAGCCACGGGCCCTCTGAGCGGCAGCAGCAGCCCGGCCCCCCGACTCCATGCGGTAGGGAGAGATGCAGCAGCCAGCGGTTGCCATGGAAACTGCCTCAGCATCAGCAGTACTCGCGATGCGGCGCCACAGGATGAGTACGCTGCATTAATCACAGGACCTGATGGCAGAAATGATTGTATCTGCACGGAGCGGAGGATCAGATACTAATATAACCTCTGAGGCTCTGAGTTGAAGATTCTGATTTAGAGGCTATTAACATTAGATAGATGCTGGTGTGGGGCAACTGTACGTGCAGCCCCACCCTTTTGTAGATGCATACAGCGTGAAATAAACTCCCTCTTACAGTTAAATTCTAAGTCTAATTTACATTCAACACACTTTCCACTCTAACCTCGCTCTCATCCTCTCCAGCATTTCACACACACACTACGGCTGAAAATTCCCACCAACAACACTTAAAGAAAGCAATTAATCTGTCATTGTTGAGTTTGTGCTGCAAAACAATAGGGATAAATCTCTACCTTCCTGCATTACCACGTGACTGCTCAAAAACCCTCTGGTAATTGAGTGTATGAGGATATAACTAGCTTGGGGGATGGGGGTTCCGGCTTATTTTGATTTGCAGTCAGTTGCTGTCTGTCAGAGAAGCATTTGGAGCGACTTGTTTGGTTGTCAGAATGAGTGGGGATGCGCAATGGATGGCTTATCAACCCCTCTCTGCGGCTTCTCCCACATCGTAGCCCACTGCCTGACTGATTCAGGATGATGACAGACGAGTCATGATGAACTTCAAATTAGAAAAACACCCCCACAGGATGTGCAGAATGCAAATGTTTGACATGTTAATCTGTGGACTCTCAGCAGAGCATATTTGGTCTTTTCCGGTAGCACAGTGTGTCATATTCATGCACTTTCACCTAATTCAAACCAGGAATCATGTATCACAAACACTGGATGTAGCTATTAGAGCTATTAGATGACACATAAACAATAAAACACAATTTCTATTCATGGCATTTATTTTATGCATTATTTTAAATAACCAAAACTTAGTCAAGTTACTATTTCCTTCCAACTAACCAGGTCACACCTGCCTTGTCTGTGCCAAAGCGAGCACAGACTGAGCCTTAAGTCTGGCAGGGAAAGCTGGACAATGCCAGACTTGCCAGGGGCAGACCAAATGAAGCCATGCCATGTCATGCCAGGCCAGGGAAACTGCCAGCATCAGACATGTAGCACATTACTTCAGCATAATTACCCTGGTTTTGTGGGCAAATGTCAGATGGGTCTAATGCTCAAGCAGGACAGGGCTATGTATGTGTGTGTGAGTGTGCTGACTGAGGAGACAGCACAGCTTAGAGCTACACATTACACAGGGGAGGGAGGAGCTATTCATATACGCAAGCTAGTGCGTGCTGTGCAGTGTGTTCATCAGACACGCCGCAGGGATAAATGTTTAGGCATCAACAAGATGATGGCACCAGGTCTGTGTCAGCGCGGGTCACTTCACTGCACTGCTGCAGCCCACAGCTGGCTTCCTGGTAACATCACGGACTAAGGATTCGTTTATAGAAGCTTTTGTGAATGCAGCAAAATCATATTGATCATTATGACTTTACACTGCATGATTCACTCACTTTAGATGCCATGATGGACTTTGAGCCAGCATGTCTCGTAGCTGTGTTAAAAAAAGATGCCACTAACGTAATACGGTAAATTAACGGCACACATCGTTAGTGCAGCTTATTCAGACTGTTTGAGGAATTTACTAAATTGTTAAAAAGAAGGGATTGGCATTTAAACTTCTTGAATTATGAATCATTTTGGGATGTTTATCACCCTGCGCGGACTGGAGAGCCTTTTGGTGTGTGTGTGTGTGTGTGTGTATGTATATGTATATGTATATATATATATGCGTGGGAACCATTTTTAAACATTTGAACCTGATGGAATTCCGACTGCAATTCCTTTTTAAATGAATTTGTGGTTCGGAGGTGGTATGTTACTCCTTATCATCATCATCATCATCATAAACCCAAACCTTCTCGAGCAAGCCAAGAACCAACATCAGGCTGGACAGGTTGCTTTCCTGCATATTTCCTGCATTCTTAACAATTAAGAGAAACAGAAGGAACAATACAGCAAAGAAAACAGAAACGTAACTGTTTTCCTGTGTTCCTAGTATCACCAGAGCCCTGTGATCTATATAGATGCTGTCCTATTCTGCACGGATAGTAAAGCCCTCTGACATAAAGTTGCAATATTGGGCTACATAAATAAATTGGAATGGAGATGTCATAGAGGAAGGCAAGCTATTTTATAACCCGGTGCCCCATTGGTGGATGAAAAGTGTCTTTGTCATTCAGGTTTATCATGTTCACACTTACCATATGGAGTGACCTTATTGCATTTACACTATTCACCACACCTCTACCTCCTCCTGCTTAACAGCCAGTCAGAATGGGCATGACGCTGTCTCAGATCAAAAATCAATGACTAAAGCTTCCTGTCTCACTGCTTCTTGAGATTTAATTGATAAATGCAGCTCACTTTTTCTTGGAAGTGCCTTTGACCGGTGGGGGTTGCTGGGAAGGGCCACCTTTCTCAACTGAGTTACCACGACGACAGCTCTGCTCTCCAGCCGAGGGGGAGGAGGAATCTGATTGGGCGGCTTCGCAGACCACCTGGAAGCCCTGTGGGTGTGAGAGAGAGATGGACATGTCCTGTAAATGGGTGGATAACCAGGCAGAAAGACACACAGACAGACTGTCATGACCCTGGCTAACCACGCTAATGCTCCCAGCCTGGTGCTAATGAATATTAGCAGCCAGTCTCAGAGGGATGTTGAAGGGGGAGGGGAAGAAGCCTCAGACTCTTGCCTGAACACATTCAATCAACATGGGAGTCAAAAGCTGACAAGATAAGAGCAAAAAATAATAATAATCACTTGCTCACCATGGGACCCAGGTTGCCAGATCCACAGGGGCTGCACTGGTTGTTGACTGGGGAGTTCCTCTTTGCTGTTGAGGCAGGCGTAGAAGATTACATGTCTTAATTGTGAACAAACAGAAATAGATTCACTCTTACATGGGATCTATATGGCTGTACGTGTGAGTACATCACACCTGTCACAATGTTTCTGACGGGTTTGATGAGCGCAGTAAAGGCAGGGATGTCAGGCTGGCGGTGCTCCCACATTGGCTGCCATATCACCAAGCCGCTGGCCAATCGGAAGGTCAGGTCCGACTCCTAAAAAATTAGCAACATGTTTATAATCTCATTTATAGAGGAGGCAGTTTTTCACATGCAGCCCTACTTCTCAACCATCCAATCATCATCAAAAGGTCAAAGCAAGAAGCAACTTGTAGCTGTATGACTAGAAATGCTTAAATACGATCATGTGTTCTTGCAAAGTGTACTGATATTATATAATCACTTACAAGATCCTTTTTTTATTGCTCATTTGGGCATTCCCAAGAGTATTGTAACCTGTCCCTTGGATCTGTTTGTACACACTGATCAATAGCCATAGGAGGGTTTGATATGGGCCAGTCCAGATATTTTTACTTTCACAATAAAGCTGAATGAAACTGCTGCTACAAATCTTTCAAAAATCACAAATATATACAGTTTCCTTGAGAAAGTCATTCATTGTACGATAGAAAAGACTAAATCTGCACTGTAACGATGGTTGGCATTGACTCTGTGTATTAGGTTTCTCTTGAGAGTCTATTCCAAGGCTGTATCACCAGTACAGACCTTAATCCGATGAATAAGCGGAGCAAACAGGAACACAAACAGCTCCACCGTGGCCATACTCTTGTGGAACAGCTTGGTACGAGCGTGTTCATCTTCCTCCAGTAGGGAACCGCTGCGCTGGGGCCCTGAGCCTCCTAGAGCAGAGCCGGAGCAAGAGCCAGGGGGCCCCGGGGACGATCCCTGGTTCCCCACGGGCTGGAGGAAGGCGCTGCTGCTGCTGCCCCCAGACCAGCCGTGGCCCAAACTGGGCTCATGGTTGCACTCCTGGGCGGCCTCCAGCAGCATCCAGTGCAGCGTGTGGAGCAGCTTGGTCTCTGCCACGCCCAGTTTGTCCTGGTGGCCTGTCAAAGGTCAGAGGTCATGGGCAGAATTAAATCAATTGAATGTTATAATGTTGTTGTTGTGAAGACCCAGAATCTTCACCATGATCAGATACCAGAGATAATATTTCAGGCAGATGACTGATAGTGTCATACAGTCAAACATAACCTAGTTCAAGCTTCTTAAATGTGAGGACGTGCAGCTTTTCATGCTTTTTTTTACATTTTATAGACGAAACAATTTATTGACTTCACTCAGGAAAGCTGAATTGATCATGAAATAATGGTTAGTTGCAGCCTTAATGTTAATAATACTACCAAGGCACATTCCATCAATGCTCTTATCTACAGATTAATCTTAGACTATAGATTTCAGTGCTTGACATAGTCAGCGTATGTTCATCCCCTCAGTTGTTTCTCTGTGCATGAAGTTGCTGACATGATCCAGAAAAAGAATACATTTCATTTAAATGTTCATGCAGAACTGTGATGTACTGTAAAGTCAGGCTGTTCTCTAACTGTCATGTGAGTGAAAGAACATCCGTTTTGTGTTTTGTTGGATGAGGATAACCTGGACAAGGCTGTCAACTCAATGCCTAAAGCTGTGGTAATGTGTGTCCTATGTGTCCTCACCCAGCTTGTTCCTGTTAGACAGCAGGATGGAGGTGCAGTGCAGTACATGAGGCAGGGCTGCCTGGACCAGCTCCCAGCGGGAGATGCTCTGGATGGCCTCTGACAGGGCTGGCGACAGCCCGTGGAGCTTGTTCTCCACCAGCACCCGCTCAAAGGACTGGAGAGGCAGCCAGAGAGAAGGCAAAAAGAGACATCAGCCAGGAACTAAAGCCTCTTTCTTTGACTATCTAAATGTCCCACATGGCCCCAAGCAAGGCAATGCCTGTGGGAGAGACAGTGGCAGCTCTGTTGGAGCCAAAGGGAAGCGTCATTATGGATATGAGTTTCCAAAGGTCTGGCTCATGGGTAATAGGAGGAAGCAAAGGGAAAAAACTAATTTTCTAAATGTAAAATCAAGAGCTCACTAGATTTGCAGGTGCATTAAGGTGAAAGCGATTACTTTGCCTCACTCCGTACATGGCATTATAAAATAACTTACCACACAAGATGCTTCATACTGTTTTCCCAACTTTGGACGCAGAAATGCACTGAAGAATATAAAACAACATGGAAAACATGTAGGTTAGTCCACTAAACCTGTAAATTTTAACACAATATACTGCACATGACATTTCACTGCAGCTAATCCACAGAGCATTTCTATTCTTTGGCCCACTTTCCATGTACATTTGCTTTTCATGTGTGACATCATGCAATCTCCATCCGTCTCCATTTACAGTTAAAAGAACCTTTGCAACAACAACAAAAATCCCGCAGCCCACCTCCCTCCATTTAAAGCATTGAGAGAAACCAACGGACTGATTCCCCGGCTGGATTATAAAAAGGCAATACATCTATTTTGACGCGTATTATAAGAGGAAGGGGGGAATTTTCATGTGTCAGGCAGCGACTTTGCTGTCAAATCCTTGATCCTTCTTATTTTTCGGCAACGACAAACACCTGTTATCAGTCTCCGCTGAAGCACACACTAACCTGGTTTGCCTCCATAGGAAGGTCTGGATGGGGAACGGTATTCCTTTCCCGCACTCCGGCTCGTTCTCGTCCAGGCTTTTCCTCTTCACCATTTTGGCCGCCGGAACTGCCCGCCCGCCTGCGTGCGACCACCGGGACGCGCGGCGGCTGCTGGCTCTGCCCAGGTGACCAGCGAGCCTCCCTCACGACATGATTGGGTTCGTCCCTGCGTAAAATGGCTGCAAGTGTCGGTCGGTCGGTAGAGAGCGAGCGAGGGAGAGAGCAGGGGGTGGAGGAGGGTGGGTGGGGGAGAAGGATACGGAGAGAACGCTCTGATTTCAGCACCTCCCTCGCCGGACAGAGAGTTGATCGGCGTGCTAATTTATCGGCGGCGGAGCTTAAAGACGCAGTGTGCAGCAGCTGGGCCAGATGTTTGTGCATCAGTATAGGAAGTGGCTCACAAACTGCTTCAAACCCACGCTGAACTGCATCCGGATGGTGCGTTCACCTCAGGGATAATCCGCCATTTGCACATCAACAGGTTGTTTAATAACCCATGCAGGTGGACAAGGTGCACAAGGTGAAGGGCTCTACAAACACCACAAGTAACCTCAAGCTTTACTGAAGTGAAAGCAATACAACACTGCACAATATTGCATTACACTAGTAGGTCCTGCATTCAACATTCAAAAAACAGAAGTATTGTCAGCAAAATGCACTGTAGCCTATCATTATCATGCAGGATGGCTCCTTTATAATATAGAATACATGTTACTATGAACTACTTTATATGTCGCTGGTAGTCCAATCATCGTTATAAGATGATCATATATGTAAAACCCTAACGTGTAAAGTAACTATAACAAAGAAGCGTATCTAAAAAGTACAATATTTTCATCTTATATCTAGAGTAGAATTCGGGAGTTGCAGACAACAACAGGCACAGTGGCACTCCAGCGGTTTGACTTTCATAAAGTTAGTGGACAAATAGAAAATAAAAGAACGGTCAAAATTGAAGCTACCGAGGCCAAGTCAGGGTCAAACTCCAAAAACACATAGGGCCTACAATTTCCCATAATGCAACAGGATGCCTTTTACATGCCAGCATCTTTCCAACTCTAGACTGTTAAAAACATCTAAATACACACACACATATATATTTGAACACAGATTAAACAATTTACACACCAACATATTTGTGTTTCTCTGTACTGGATTAAAAAAAGAAACATGCTGGAGGGAAGTTGATCACAATATTGTCTGAGAATTCATACGCGAGACAGAGGGAACCAGTTTTTATTTTCTTTATTTCTCTTGTCGTCATCCTGTAGGAGCATTTGTCATCAGTAGGCTACGTCTCAAACACCAGAAAGAGTGCACACATCTACATGGTCTTTTTTAAATAGTTTACACAGGTGGGGGGGGGGGCTGGGGAGGAGTAACAGGAAGCACAGAAAAACACTGCAGGGATAAACTGACATCGGAGGAGGGGGTGGGGGGCAGATGATTTCACAATAATGCTAAAACAGTTTGGTCTTTTATTATTTTTTAATGAACTCTATCAGCTGCAGGCCACGGGTTACTCCCATTCTTCACGTCCTGTGAAGTTACCAGTTCAGTCACAAAAAAGGGCCAGGTAGCTGCTTTTTCAAAGGAATGTTTCTTATAAAGCTTCATACCTTCCACTGTTTCAAACAAACGTTCAATACATTGTGTAAACCAGTGTCTGCAAAAGGAGAAAGGTCAGCACGAGATGGGCCTTTCAGGGGCCCGAGGATCTGACACCAGAATTTACACCCACACTGAAAAGTTTAAGGTTGCTCAGAATAGATCTAATTTCTTAATCATTTATATGCCATGCCAGCATAATAGTATTGTTGCAGCCTAATAAAATCACAGAGCTTAAACGAAACAGAGCAGCCCATTGGTTTGAAAAAAGGAGAAGAAAATGCTATTGGAAAGCTAGCCTTTTAGCGCTTGACTCGACACACCTGCAATGGTTATCCACATTTAAGTGCTAATAAGCCAGTGCAGCCACGGGGAACGTACACAACTGCAACAACTTCCACTACAGTGACATATATAAAAAGAAAACATAACAAGAGAACACAATTTGTCCAACAGTTCAGCACATATCAAGAAATCATAAGACTAAAACCAACCAATGAACAAACATTTTAGCAGACATGCTCATCAGCCATTCTTTTTGCAGGTACAGTTACACGCCATGTTTCTGTAAGTTTAGTCGCTCTGTATCTTTAAGACTAGCGTCTAGTATCTAGTAGCTGTATCTTGCATTCAGTACCATATAAATTCTGAAAGGACATTATGGATGAGTTTCCCCCCATACAAGTGGAATGTGATGCTTTTCATGCTAAAATCGCTGTACAATCGTAAGAACCGCCAATGCCTTCTTAGACAAACACATCCACTCAAACCTTAGCATTCAGCCGATCTAAAACACAACAGAAAAGTCCATATCTGATTGAATGAAAAAAAACAAATAGAGGGTCCGGGGGCGTGAATGAAGAATAATCTTAGATTTCAGTTTTTAAATCCAGCTGGAAGGATCGTTGACAGACGAGACAGTCAATCAACTACAACTGTAAAACCTGTGGGGTCAAGTGTGCTGGGGTCATGTTGCAGTGACGGACCTTGGGAGAACACTGGATGCTTATGAGTGAATGAAACTGATGGGAAGAGAAGTGATGGTGTGGATTCTGGAGGGTATCTGAGGCAGCCCGCTCATAAGCCCTGCTTGGCCAGGGCGGCGGTCACATCCTGGGCCAGCGTGGAGAGCTGGGGCGACTCCAGGATGTTAATGCTGCCGGAGGAGGACAGGCGAGGGGAAGTGCCTCCCGTCTCCACCCCAGGGGAGTGGGTGACGACGATTTCAGCCCCATGATCCACCCGAGCTTTGGCTGTTTCCCGGAAGGTCAGCTTGTGGCTCTCAATCTGACAAGTTGCGGAAAAAGAGTTCAGGTCAGGGGTGTTTTTATTTTTATTTTTTACAGAAACTGGCAATGACAGAGACTTGTGTGTATTCATGTGCCTCTTTTTTTTACCATAATATTCCCCCCTCCGGGAGTGTGGGTGGTGTTGCCCAGGGAGCCGACCTTGGAATGGGCCTTCTCTTTAAAGTCCAGCTTCACATTATCAATACGCACATGACCTCCCCCTGGGAACAGGTCAGCAACACAGAGAAGAAAGCGCATCAAACCCACGGGGCATCACTCGCCTGCAGGCCAGCGCTCCTCCTGAGCAACACTCAGGACATAGAATCAGCCTGCACACTGCAGTGCACGAGAAGGACAAGCACCCAACAGCAGCTATATCTAACTTATGTTACACTATAAGGCAAGATTAAGACACGATGGCTATATAAATTCATTTTTAACTATTTCATCATATAAAAAGGACAGATACAAATACACATAAGGTGAACCAAGCTCAATCTGCTAAGAATCTCTTGACAAGTTAAATAAAGGATAAACACATTTTAAAAAACTTCCTTAAATGCCTTTTCGGATGTCAAGGCGTGTATAATGTCAAACAAGCTCCACATTGTCTTAAATCAAAGCTAAAGGAAACCTGCAGCTCTGCCTGTACAGTACCTGGTCTGTGGCGGATGTTGGACAAGGAGCCACATTTGGCGGTGATGTGACTCAAGTCGATCTTCTTGGTCTGGATTTGGACCTGTGGGTGCCAGCAGAAAAGCACATATTAACATGTGAGAGTCTTGGAGAGAAGGAGAATCTACACAAAGTGACGATGCTGGCATGATGTTTTGTGGTGAAGAGCTTGGAGATGTCAGAAATCAGCCATGAGATGACACAACATGAATCTGTGGATGAAGTCAAAATGTTCATCCACACAAGACAAACCGAGATGATGGTGTCGGCTCCTCGGAGAGAGGTTAACATGAAAGCAAGCAGTAACAGCACAGACATCAGACACACAGAACACAGGCGCTACGTGACGCTACAGGGAGCAGGTGCTTCAATTAAACTTTATTGTCCATTGGAGATAAGAATTAGAGTGAGTGCACACACTGTTAAAAAGACATGGTGACAACCCTGCATGCTGTAAAAGGGGTGTTTACATTAAGAGTGTATGCTTTGCAGCTGTGTTGTGTGTGAGGGAAGTGTTACATATTGGTGCAAAAGCTGGCAGAAACTTCACTTCTGAGGCACAAAACACAAAGATGATAACACTCCACAACTATTATCCACAAACAGGTCCATGCCTACGTGAACAGGTGAAGCTGAGAGAAGTTGGAGAGAGGTTTCTGAGTGTGTATATGTGTCACTCACGTTTCCCCCGCCTGCTGCATGCTGGATTTTGTCCAGGGAGCCACATTTAGCCTGAACATGGCTAAAATCCAGTTTAACACTTGGGATCATGACCTGGGAATGAAAGGGTGACTTTTTTATACAAAAAATGAACTTGAAATGGATTGTGGTGGTGGGCTTAAAATAGCCCACTGCCTTCCCAGCCCCCAAATAATCCCATAAAAGTGTCCCAATTTGAAATCCACAACCTCTCAGTGTGTCGGCACTCACTTTAGTGCAGGGGCATTTGAATCGTAGCTGATCTAGACCACAGAAAAAAACGGAAGCCTCTTATCGGTGGAGTTGAGTTTCTATGCAGGGATAAAGGTATTTATCAGAGAGCAGAAGCTGCATTTTTAGTGCTGTAATCCATCGAGTCTTGAGCTTCTCCCTGTTTTGAGTAGAGTTGTTACCAGAGTCGGAAGCCTGTTTGAAAGAGTTGAATTCCCAAGTGCAATATCCACTGTGGGTAGCACCAAAAACAATAAATACATGAATGGCACAAACTAAAAATATCACCTTTAACAGGGAAGTAGGGGACTTCACAAAGAAGTAACATGGATGTGTTTCACTTTGGAAATAAACTCTTCCTTTGACTTGACTGAAACAAGCCATCCAAGACCAACAGCTGGGTAGACAGATGAAACATATAAAAGTAGCATGAGCGAGAGCGCTAAGTGCAAAGAGACGGAAAGAAAGGAGAAAGAGAAAGAAAAGAGAAAGGAAGGAGAAAGGCGTACATACATTGCCTCCTTTGGCCGAGTGCTTCAGATTATCCATGGAGCCGCACTTTGACTGAACATGACTGAAGTCCAGCTTCTCGTTCAATATTTCGACCTAAAACAAAATCGAATTACAAAAAAAGAAAACTCTATATGTGCCTCCTTTAGATAAGTGTGGGATGAGTGCTCCGTGTGCTCTTGCATGCATTAACATTTACAAAACCTTTCGGTGTGCTAATGAGAATAGAAGTGGGAGTTGCTAGTGCTGCGACAAAGACATGATCCCTCACTGGCTTCCCACCCACCAACAAGTACACGACTGAATATTTGAAATAGATTTAAACTGAACGAACCAACCAACTGCTTAGTTATTTTTCTGAGCTGCTCTGAAGGTGGAAACAATCTCATTGGCCAATTTAAACCTTAGTAGCCAAACAAACAATCTTTTTCTGCCTGAATACATTTTAGATAGATGCTAAATAAAAAATGCAAGAGGTAACAGACAAGCAATCAAAGAGATACAGATATATCTCACTACATCTAATACATCATCTAATACATCTTAATACGACCAATGGGAGTATTTCTGCCTACTGCACCAGTCTGTGTTGTCTTGTAAAAAAAAACATGCTTACTCCATTGTTCAAAGGGCCAGAGCGAACACAGAGAGAGGGTGAAAAGAAAAAGAGAACGAGGTTCAGGGGAAACACACAAGAGCCCTGACAGCAAGCCTCCGTCTCCGGTCTACGCTGACCTGGATTCTCTTATCAGCTCTTACCTGCACACACTGATCTTACTGTCCGTTTCAGTGGGGTGGCATTTTTTCTCAGTTCCTACACTACATGGTCTCTTCCATAGCTACCAGGTCAACCAATGACAATGCACCTGCACTAAACCCAAAAACATTCTAGTCAAACTAAAAATACATACATAAGTTTTTTTTTTTTTTTTATAAATGCCAAACTTCACTGGTCCAGCCTCTGAAATATTAAGTTAATTATAAGGATATTGTCTTAATCTAAATGTTTTGGGGATTCGGTACGGTGTTCAGACAAAACAAGAAATATGAATATGTCAACTTGGGCTTTGAGGATTTGTTATAGGCAATTTTAAATAATTGATATATTGATTCATCTAGAGCAAATATTCAACAGATGAATTCTAAGATTATTCATTAAAATCATTAGTGGCAGCTCTTTATAATACATAAAATATTTTAATCTCTGAGAAAAATCTGCCAAAATGTGACTCTTCCAAGGACGGTGTAACGACAAACTGAGCATCCTTCCTGTGCAAATGCAATGTTTTATTGCAACACAGGAAAAAGGTGTCATAAATATATGTAGAAACATCTTTAGTCTGACAGTGTGATGCAGCGCTCCAGGATACCAGTCTGCTGTGCTGCTCCTCCTAGTTGTGCGTCACACAGCTTCATTAAAAATTTTTGCCCCTCCGTCACATTTCTCCCCAAATAGGAGAGAAGAGTTGGCGAGATGACACCGAGTCGCCTGCTGCTCTATACATCAGCTGGGCTTAATGAAAGCCCTCACCTGTGTAATACTCCGGAAACATTAAGACCGCCTGTTGCCTTGGTGATGTGATTAAACATTGCTCTATGAGCCAACCCCACAGCTTGGCCACCTTGCAACTATATTTAAAATTTTATCACTCAATTCTCTTCAGTTCAACAGAGGCAGAGCGAAGTGATGCGAGCTGATATGTTTTAATTCTGTCTCCTCGATATGACTGTTCAATAAGTAATCCCACCCACTTCCACGCAATTATTAATACTCCGTGCCGGAGGGAAAATCCTGCACAGCGATGACGAAAGCAGATCCCCGGGGAAAAGATTCTGCAGGTTCAGAGGATTCTTGGGATATTTTTACATCTGTTTTAAATCTACTCCTAAGACTAACACATGATTTGTTGGACATCTAAAGCTGATTCGCGTCCTTCTTCAACAGGGAGACATTTGAGAAAGGTAAGGAGAAGGAAGACAAAGGGAAAGTGGCCGGAGGCAGCTGATGACGGTTCAACCAGACTGACGGAGATGACAGAAGACAGGGAGAGGACAGTCACAGGAAGTGACGGCGGGGGGTTTAGAGGCAGGCCAGACAGTAAGTAGTGATGGTGAAAATGTGAGAAGAGATATTTGAGCATTTTATGACATTTCTACAGCTCAGAGAGAGAGAGAGAAGTAGAGGGAAAAAGACAAGAGAAAAACACAGTTTAAACTCACGTTTGTCTCTTTGTATAGAAGCTGTTCTGATATTCTGCCAACCCGTGTTTAAATCCAGAGGACAATGTCATTTCTAAAATACTACTACCAAAAAAGAATCCCCCTTGCTTTGTTTTTAATATTCCTATTTCTTGCATCTGTCTTTTTATGTGTAGTTTTGTTTTATATTTTAACAGGACATTGTATTAAATCTTGTGTGTATGAGTTGTAGTATATATGTTGTACAGCTGCAATAAATTAAGACATAAACGTCATTTAAAAATATCTAAATATATATCAACTACCTTTAATCAAAGATCATCATTTAAAGAAGTACATTATTGGAAGTTAAATGTAATATTAAATTATATATATAATGTATGTAAAGGTTGGGTTTTTCCTACTGGTTGTGATGTATGATATAACTTTGCCCTTTACTGCCCCCATGTGGCACAATCAGGCAAATGCATGACATTTTGAACAATTTGACTTCATTTGTCCAGAATGCTTCCAATGTGATGTTAGTTACATAGATATCTATATAAATCTGTGTCTGTCTCCCTGCTGTTTATAGACTCTTGTGTATATTAGATATCTGATTCCATGAGTGTGGGTTATTCCATGTCACTGTTACCTGTCCACCTTTCGGCTGGTGCTTCAGGTTGGAGGTGGACCCGATCTTGGACTTTACATTTTTCAGATCAGGCAGGGGCTGATTGAGGACCTTCAGCTGCCGCTGGGCGGAGGATGGCGACTTGGGCGGGGTTCGGATCACTGCCACCTTCTTCTCCTGAAGGATGCTGAAGGACTTGGGTGTGTGGCTGCCGGGGGTGCGCGAGCCGGGGGTGCGGCAGGAGTAGCTGGGGGGTGTGCCGGGCGTGACGGCGGAGGAGCCGGGGGTGGAGGTGCCGCTACGGACTGATCGAGAACGTGTCGAGTCTGTACCTTGAGGGAAGACAAGATATTACTGGGTTAAATTAGATAAGGAGAAGAGAGGAAAAACCTTTCCTAGAGACATAAACACTTTGGACAAAGAGAAAAAGTAATAAGAACGACAAAAATAGAGACATTAGAGCAACAGATGGATTGTATGGAGTGTATGACCCCTCATCTGGTTCTGATGATGATAAGGAAACATCACACTCATGGAGCCCCATTGGTGCCAGATTTGCTCAGTTTCCACAAAACAAACAACCCAGGCCAAACAAGAAAGTTTAACAAGGAGTATAAAAGCACATACAGCCAGCTGGATTCATTTAAGGCTGGCAGCTGGTTGCCAGGAAACTGGTGCAGGACCAGTAGGACTGTAGCCGACAATGTCCTGAATAAGAAGTAGCAACATGTTGATTTGGATCCCATCTGTTCCTCTGATAAGGTAACTGCAGGTTTTACATTACCAAATGTAACAGCGTAATGAAATGATGGATGTACTGAAGTTGGACACATCTGGGAGCAAAACTAAACCACCGTCTTTGGGCAGAAAATAAACAGAAGACTTTTAGAAACCTGCAGACACCCTTCAGAAAAATATGTGTGCAAGATGAATAAAAGAAAGTCTTGTTAATGGATGATGCCCACTTCTTTACACAATGTAAATCCTTATCTTGGAGTTTTAAAATAAAAACGTGTAAAAACACTTTATTTTAATAACCAGATGTCATATGTTGCGATGGGTCTAACAGGAGCTACTAGGGGTTCTACCTGCCATACCAGGGGCTCTTCCAGACCTGCTGTCCCCTCTGGACTGGATTGCTTTGAGAGGAGAGAGGCAAAAGCACAAGGAGGAAAAAGAAATGGGGGCGTGGGTAGTGTAAGTTGGCAGGAGTTCAGTGTAATAAAAAAATTAAAAACAAAGTGATTGAGGAGAGTTAATAGTGCAAGAGAGTGAAGAGGCAATCTGCCGTGTAATTTGGAAGGCAAACAAGCTGGAAGGTTGTGTATTGTGTGTGTATTCTTACAGGTTGGCCTGCAGGGGGTGCTGTTGTCGTCTTGTTCAGCAGCAGGGATGTGGCGTGTCAGAGATTTGGCAGGCCTGGGCAGGGACGACCTCTTCTCTGGGCTGCGGTATGCTCTCTCCTGAATGAACACACACACTGGAGAGTCAGTCACCATGCAGCGTGCATGGCTATTGGTTCCAGCTGCCTATCAATCCCTGTTTTTCCCCTTTCTATTTTACCTTCTCTGCCCATTTGTTTGGCAGAGGGGATGGGCGGGCACATGCAGAGGAGGGGCGAGCCTCATAGAGCCCAGCCTCCACCAGAGGGCTCCGTTTAAGGCTACAGGCAGAGCCAGGCCGGGGGGGCTGGTGGTCCAAAGCCCGGCGCTGAACTGCCATCTTTAACAGAACGGCCCTCGTGGGGCTCTGGACCGTAACAAGAGGCGGGGAAGCATGCAGGGTGTAAGGATGATGAGCAGGCAGGTAGGCAGAGGTGACGAATAGATGGAGAAATGAAGAAGTGAGACGGGTTAGAGTGGAGATGATTTATGAAGAAGTGTAAAGTGTGCCTTGTTATTTCACACTATCTTGATGTATTTTTAGCAAAGTTCTCAGCTGAGTGTACAGTTTCAGTTTAATCCATTTAATTACAAAGTGAGAATTCAAAGAAACAGACAAAATAATTTGCACAGCAGCACTAAAAAGATGTATACAGTACCAGTCAAAAGTTTGGACACACTTTCCAATTCAAGTGAATGGGAAAGTGTGTCCAAACTTTTGACTGATACTGTATATACAGTGGGTACGGAAAGTATTCAGACCCCTTTAAATGTTTCACAAAATGTTTTATTGCAGCCATTTGCTAAAATCAAAAATGTTCATTTTATTTCTCATTAATGTACACTCAGCACCCCATCTTGACAGAAAAAAAAACAGAAATGTAGAAATTTATTAAAAAAGAACTGAAATATCACATGGTCATAAGTATTCAGACCCTTTGCTCAGTATTGAGTAGAAGCACCCTTTTGAGCTCGTACAGCCATGAGTCTTCTTGGGAATGATGCAACAAGTCTTTCCCACCTGGATGTGGGGATCCTCTGCCATTCTTCCTTGCAGATCCTCTCCAGTTCCGTCAGGTTGGAT
>JAVQJD010094752.1:0-41333 GCA_036023655.1 Nannoperca australis | reverse complement strand
ACACACACACACACATACACATACACATACACATACACATACACATACACACACACACACACACACACACACATACACATACACATACACATACACACACACACACACACACACACACACAGCGCCAATCTGTCTGTGCTCGGAGATCTTTTGTCGGCATCCTTCACTCCTTCACTCCACCTCCCTGTGGAGCTTCGCTACAAGTACAGGAAGGATGAAACTGAATGCACCTTTAAAAAGAATAGCATTTAGTGTGTAGAGATTAATATCCTAACTTTTACTATTGCTTCCCGTTGGACTGAACCAAACATGCCTGTGTAAACATCAATGGATCACACTGGTCAACTGAGCTCAGGTCCAGATCGCTCCACAATTAAAATGATGGATGAACCAACCTCCTCACTTTTTTTTCATATTCCACTGTGGGGAGATGGATTTAAATTTTACTGCTCAAGTTTGCTCAGTCTTCCCTGTACCCTTTTACACCCTCACACACACACACACACAGACCACAATACAGTGGGATTAGGCTGAGGCGGGCTGAGAGGGTTTAAACTGAAAACAACATGTCTGTCAAGGCACACTCCCTGCTCTGTGTTTTTAAACCTAAAAAGCACAACCCTTTAAAGGAGAAGGGTGGTCTCTCCCTTTTCTTTTCTTTTTTTTTTTTCCCTTCCTTTTTCCCTCCCCGCTCACTCCCTTGTTCTTTTCTTACCCCGGTACATGCCTCTGGAATCCCTCTTGATCCGCTTAATGAGGGGCATATCGCCGGGTTAGCCGAGCGTGCTGAATGGGAGAGGAGAGGGGTAACCAAGGAAATAGCGCGAGAGGGAGCAGCGAGGAGCTACAGGTCTGGCCTTTCATGACTGCGCTCTGATGGCAGACGTAAGAGAAAGAGAAGGAGAAAGAACTAAAAAAAAACAAAAAAAAAAAACACTAAAAGTTAGAGATATTTCATGTGCTGCAGGTTAGCGCTGGACTGGAGCTGGACTTGAGGAGGTAGTTAGAGGAAGAAGAAGAAGAATCTTGTTCTTTCATGTCTGGGCTGTGAGGGTTCCTGGCGTGCTGATTTGTGACTTATGATAAAATCACATTGCCAGGGATTACCACACAGCCCTGACCCAGCCGGCTGCCATGGCAACCACAGCCCCTCCTATACACACACACAAACACAATCTCTCTCTCTCTCTCTCTCTCAGTGTGTTTAAGGAGCTGGTGATTTGGAAATGCAGAGAAGAAAAAAGGATGATCAGGGAGCCAGAGGTTTTTTGTGTGTGTGTGCGTGCGTGTCAGTCCGCCGGACAGGTTTTGTATCCTCTCTCCAGCCAGGCACAGAGCTTAGCTGATTGGTGAACAGTGATTGATTTCCTCTTTGTTCACAGTGGCTAAGTTCTGCACCTGAGGAGAGCATGACCCAGACAAGCAGACAAAGGAAGACAATGAATAGGTGTGAAAGAAAGACGGGAAAGAAACGCTCCTTTAAGTTTCTTTTTTTTTTTTACATTGGCTACAGTGCGTTTGCGCTTTTGTGTGCACACAGTAAAAGTTCACTTATCTAATGTGTGGTTGTACGTTTCAGTCACAGGACTTTTTCCCCTTTGTCCTCTACTGTTTTCTTCCTTCCGTGACCGCCCTGCGTCCTCTCTCACCTTTCCTTTCGTTCCCCTTATCTCATTTCACTCCTTTCCTTATCCTGCATTTTCCTTCCATTTGGCCAAACCGTCATCCTCTCCTCCAGCCGCACATGCATGTCTGTGAAGCCTCCCACTGAGACCCTCTCACGCGGAAGAATTAAAACACACAAGCCTCCTCACCAACTCCAAACCGCGGCGCAACGTCACTAATGAGCGGCGCGCTACGCTCTCCTGCTTTGTCTGCCGCTCCCTCCCCGCTCTCCACTTCCGCCCCAGTGCTTCCTGTCTCCTGTTCAGTTACGTAGCGTAAAAGGTAATCCCGCGGATGATGCCGGTTACGTGCTAATGACGCTGACAGTTGTTTATTGAATATGTAAATTGAATATGTACTATGGCCGGACAGATACTGGAGTTTTAAAGCCTGTACTGAATTTGGGAGTTGGAAAAACTTATTTTTAATATTTTGTTTTCTCATTTCATTGTGAATAGAAATTTCAGCCATAGTAATACTTATTTGGCATTTCTGTAACGCAATTGTTTGTTACTATCGACTGCTATAATTATATCTCTTTATAATCTAATAATGTCCGATATATCGGCCCGGCTGATGTATTGGTCTCGCTGTAGCTACAGCCAGAGCTCAGCACAGAGACCATAGGTAACCGCCAACCAGCACCTCTAAAAGTTCCTTTTTTTACATGTTGTATCTTGTTTATTTAATCTGTACAAAATCCAGAGTGTAAAAAGCACAAGTCGTGGTTTCACAGGGGGCTATGTGCTGGACTATTTCTTCTATAACTCTCAACATGAAAGCATATTTCCCAAAATGTCGAACTATTCCTTTTTAACTAAACGGTTTAGTTGAAAATACAGGAGGGTAACGGGGCCTGCAGCAAATCACTGTTCCAAACCCTTTAAGTACTTAAAGGGCTTCATGTTTTAATCTTCAAATCAGTGAAAAGTGCCGTCCGCGCACCCCTGATATGTATTGATTTCGTATTTAATCTCAGCCGGAGGAAGCCAAGACACAGATATCCATAAGGCAGACAGAGTCTCACAGAACACGTTTTCACACGAGAAGGAAAACGCAGGCATCAGAAGAGGTATTTTTGCAACGATTGTAGAGCTTTCCATTATTTGGGGATGTCAGTTTCACTTTGACAATTTAGTGTTTCTACAGTGGGTTTACCGGGCGAGATACAGTAAGTTTCTATTGTTTTGTCTCGGATAGGAGAAACAAAAGGCTGTGATCCTATTTAACACCCACTGATAACGGAGAAAAGCAGGAGCCGTCAGTTGTTCTACACCACATGCATTGTTTCAAGCATTACAGAGCTGAGAGAGGGTTCCCAAATCAGTCAAGATAAGCTTTAAAAAAAAAAAAAGCACACAAAAACAATGCAAACGGAGGACAAACTGTCTGCAATATGAGCAAGTTTATCTATTTACCGTGCGCCATCTGCCAACACAATGATCAGTAAATCTCGGTCTGTCTCACATGTCCCAAGGAAAAAGAGTTGTTTTGGAACTGTTACACAGCAACCTCCATTTGCATCTTCCTACCACACAGGTGGTAGTTGTTCTTCAACAACTGCAGCTGGAAAGAATAGATGATAAATGGCTTTAAAGTTTAAAATACTGACCCACTGTAACTTGCTGCATAACCTTTGCCATAACGTGGGTGTGGTCCACCGCCATACCAGCTAACTGTACTGCAAAGCTATACCGTTATGGACCAATCGCTCCCCAATCAAAACAGTGACAGATGGCTGGAAATGTATTTTAGAACTGGTCAGTCTTTTTCTGGCACTCGGAACATGAGCCGTGAGGAGGTATTATAGCGCTCTATATTCACCACGGCAAAATGGCGACTAAACGAGGACAGATGTGTGAATTAGAAATGAGGGCCATGTGGAGCCTGCCATTTTTAGACCTATATTTAGGGCCTGTTAAAAGAATAATGACCATCAAAGGCCTGTAAAAGAGAGGAATTGCCATCAGAGCGCGTATCTAAAAGGTGATTTATTACACTCTGATGGGAGGGAAATGGTGCTTGTACGAAGACACTTATTCTGCCCATACCCTCTTCTCTTCACGCAACTAAACTTGACTGATTGTCTCTTTTAATGTTGAGTATTTTCTAGCAAGCTGGTGTATGAGATTATTTTTCAAAGTATATGTTGGCAGTTTCTTCCATTCTAAGTAATGCAGCGTGTATGCGTGCTCCTCACAGAAGGTGGAATGTGATTTTGAGAGGTTTTTATGATTGGACTCCTAAAATAGCCTCTTTTTTTTTTATGCCAACAATGTATCAATGCATTGGTCTTGCTGACACTGCGGTAGAGAGGTTTCTACCGTGTCAACCACACCTTTCACCAGCCAGTGGAATCCAACAATCGCACAGTTTAAAAGAACCTACAGAAGTGTGGCTTCTCGTGGGTTTGGCAAAGCGGAACGCTGCCTGACACGCAGCCTGAGTTGGCACTGCTTTTTTTGCTTCATTACAGACACTGCGAAAAAAAAGAAAAAAAAGAAAGAAATGTGTTCATAGCCTGCCAGTGCTCCATGAGAAAGAGAGAACAGATATTTGGGCTTGGCTTCCTGTGCCTACTGAGCTGATAATCAGTCCTATGGAATCACTGGCTCAGTTCAGCAGGAACAGGAGTCCAGTCCACTCACCATCGAATCGCAACACTCCAACGCTGGTCTGAACACACGTATCTTTCCCTTTAAACAGACGCGAGCTGCTGTTCTCATCTCTACATCAGTAGAGCCGGGCTGATCAGTGTCGGTGGTATTCGCCGTTATTAGCTCATTGCAATTAATCGATTAGATAATTAGCGGAATTATCCACACATCCAGCAAATCCATACAACAATATTGATAAACTGTTGGACTCACCAAAACAAGCAATTTAAAGATGTCACCTTGGGTTTATGGGAAATTGTAATGAGCATTTTATAGACAAAAAAAGTTAGCAATTCATCAAATAAAATATAATTGTTACTTTGAGCCGTACCTTTTTACATAGCATATATATCGGCATAAACACAACTGTGGCAAAGATATGTTTGCAGTAAGTTGTTAGAATATAATATATATATCAATAACCTGATTAAAAAAACTATTGTTGAAAGTTGTTTACCTCTCAAATGTTGGTATACGCCTCAAAACGCCAGTACTGGCAGCGTTCTTTTGCATTGTCGACATCTTCCAAACACTTTTGCTCCAATCTTTACGCATCTTTCTCTTCCAGGTTGCCGACTACAGACGGAGACGACAGGAGTTTGGCACACGTGGGGCGTGCGGGGGTCCAGCGCTCACCTCCTCTTCCTCTGCAGGAGAGGGGATGCTGCAGAATCGCTCAGCGGTGTGAACACCAGACGGCCGTGCTCTTACTGTAAAGCCAAGGCCAACTGGCAAGTTTAGAGCACAGCAGCTCCGTTCATTCAGGTCTGAAGAACTAGCTGTGTGTGTGAGAACCAGTAACAATACCAAACTGTTCCTAGTGAAATACAATGTTGACATTATTGCAGCGGTAAGAGAAAATAATACATCATTCACCTGTTTTAAAATGATAGATATCGGATGGAAAAAGACACACTGCACCTCGGTCCATGTTTAACTTGAGCCGCTGTGTTTAAGTTAGTTTCTGTGTGTGTATGTTTATGTTTAGGCGTAGGGGGTTCACGTCTGTTTAATCTGAAGCCACGATCTGGTTCTCTGGAGTTTGGAATGAAACTTTCAGCCGAGTCATTTTTTTCCCCTACATAACAAATGACTTCACCCTGGCCTGCAACGACACTGGAAAATATACAACCAGGGCATTTCTATGTGTGTAAATGCTGGTTTTGTAACTGATGTGCGAACTTTTTCGGTGTGATTTTAAGTGAAAATCTTTCATATGTTCATGTTAAAATAAAATGTTTTCTTTAAAAGGGATGCATGACTTTTCTTTAAACTTCACTGAAAGAGCAAAAGCGGAACATCAGTTAGTGCCTCGTGGCTATTCTAGTGATTTTATAAGCCACTTGGTAGAAATATATAGCCAGATTGTCATTTCAGACATCTGTATTACTGAATTACACATTGGCAGCGTAATGTATTCATAAAAAAAGGGTTGAGTGAAATCCAAGTATATTTCTTCTATATTTCACAAACCCAGTGAAGAAAACAGTGTACTAATGTGTGCACAATGTTCCCTCTAAGAGGTCAGACAGATGTCTGTTGCATCGACTGCAATATCTACTGATCAATGAGAACATCTAGTCGAATGGTGGGCGAGAGGAGAGCATTTATTATCATGATCCGGAGTTTAACATAACAGATCAAATGACATACAATTATTTAGCCAAACTGTGAAGCTAAATCATTAAACAGATCTGTATCAGTCTGACCTCGTAACATGTATTGACTGAGGATGGCAGTGTTTGTCTGTGACGACAAAAGAACTCGTACACTTTACATGGAACTCGAACGCAAATCCATCATGTACCCAGTTCAAAACAAAATGTCAATACACAGTACGCATTTGTTGATATTTCAACCGCGAGTCGTTACGTATTTTACATAGAAGCATAAGCAAGTGTTAGACTCCTGTGGTCATTTTAAATGTCTGCGCTTAAAACGATGGATCGCCCACAAAAAATAGAGATTCATTTTTCATTTATATAAATAATGAAGCAACAGAAAACGTACATAGAGAAAGAAGTGACATTATATTTAATTATTTTTATTTTTTCACGTACTCAGTATGTTATTTTAGCACAAATGGCCATTATACAAATATGACTGGCGTTTGAAAGAGGACAGGAAAACTAGCCAGCATGTGTAGCGTGAAGGGTTTGTATTGTGAGACAATTCTATGAGTGGGAGGACACGTTATACGAGCTGCTGCTTCTTTGCAGTGTGACTGTCACTGCTCAAGTGTCCTTGTAGTTGTGTGTGTGTGTGTGTGTGTGTGTGTGTGTGTGTGTGTGTGTGTGTGTGTGTGCAAGTACACGAGCGTAAACGTCACCCTTGTTCTGATGCGTTACGTTTTCAATTGAAGGGCGAGGCATCCAAGCAGCAGGAGGGCCTAGCTTTGTACCAAGGTGGACCGCAGCCGCCTCTCCTGTCCCGCAGACAGAGTTTGGAGACACAATACCTCACTCACAGACTACAGGTACAGTCACTCACTCAGAATGATGTTAGTAGGAGATACGGAGCTCCTTTATCGAGCCAAATGACTGCTTTGTGGAACATTCACTGTCATATCATTCGGCTCTGTTGTGAACGGGGAAAGTTTTGTAGCCGGTTACCATGGTAATTATCCTGAACACAGTCTCTCTTCTACCCAAAAGGCTAACAGTCCTGCTAGCTGCCAACTTTTCTGCAAGGAGACTCCTCGAAGTTTAGAGCAACAGCTGCAGGAACACAGGTAAATCACGCTGCGTATTTATTTACTTTTACTTTTTTTATTTTGGGTTTCTTCTCGTGTGTGTGTGTGTGTGTGTGTGTGTATATTTAGCTGTGGTAGCATTCCGCTGCTTAAAAAAATGTAATTGCAGACAAATAAATCCAAATAAGAAGAGTTAGCCGTACATCGGACCACAGCTACAAGAAAGAAACACCCAGATATGAAACTGGTGTGAGCGCCTGGCAGTCAGACTGAAGCGCCATTTTATTTAACGTCATTCATTCATTCATTCACCCCGACATTGTGTTCACGTTAAGCTGACTTCTTGTTCGATTTCTTGGATATTTAGTTTTGTTTTGCCCTTTAGCAAACTGCTTTCAAAGAACCAAATTAGCTGGATGAGAATATATTCTGTTAGCCTCGTAACTGAACGCTGAATTAGTTAAGACACATTTGAAGAACATGCGTCAATCACGCCAACGCTTGTCGCCATTTTACTGTTGCTATTTTCCATGCGTGTAGTTGGTTAGGAAGCTAGCTACCTCGGAAGACGGTGTCCCCGTTCCTAATCCCATCTACTAAGCTCTGGTTGGTCGGCTGTTTCTCCAACTATCAAAGAGCACAGTAGACCTAACTGAACCGCTGAACACGCTGGTGTTATGGGCAGCCATTCAGTGGTCCGGACCGGGCTAACGATAACCCCCACATGTGCAAAACAAGCAGGAAATACTGTATTGGAATTCAGCGTTTTGGTCATTGTTTATTAAAAATGAAATGTTTACTCGTGCATACATGTTGCTTTTCGTTCTTACTCGTGTTGATTAAAATTGTTGTCTTGATCTAAGCAGGCTCTACTGCTCTCCCCACAGACTGAACCAGAAGAGGATGTACCTGCAGCAGTCACAGGGCATGGGGCTGCAAACCTACTTCAACCAGATGCAGATAGCTGAAGGATCCTACCCGACAGGCAGCCCTGCTCTGGACCCAGCGGCGGCTCAAAGTTCCCCTCAGGGCGCCCCCATGTCGGCCGCCCAGCAGCAGGGCAGCCCTCAGGCCTCGCCTCCCTTCAGCCACCCTCACAGCCTGAGCCCCTTGATGGAACCGGGCGAGGGCCTGGTGTATGACCCCTACATGAGCCACCACCACTACACCCAACACCTGCCCCCCGGATCTCACCTCCACCACCAGCTCCGCCATGCCCAGCCCCACGAAGCCTCTGCCGGCGGCCTGGGCTTCAGCTACCCTACAGGCTGCGAGCAGCAGGTCCTGGGGCCTTCCACCGAGGGTCTTCACCTGGAGCAGTACGAGTTCCCGCTGGACCCCACCTCGCTGCCCCCGCCTTCTCCAGGAGGGGCCGGGGTTTTGGCCGGCCCAGGGCAGTCGGACGGCCTGGGCCTGCCTGAGCTGCAAAGCTCCCTCCTGGACAGTGAAATGATGGAGACTGTGGACTCCCAGCATGGCTTTGTACTGGTCAACTAGAGCCAGCTGAGGGGGGTAACAGAAAGCAGTATTAAGTAATGAGAACCCACACAGCACCAAGAGCAGAGAGAATGGAGATTTAAGTGGAGGCCACAAGCGTAGCAACAGGGAAGGAGAAGTGTTAATTTTTGTACGACTAACACAAACTTCATTTGTTAGTTGTGAACCTCAGACAACCTTTCTACCAAAATCCTCCCGTAGCCTACCTCCCTCTCCCCCTCTCCTCCTCTGGTCTCGTTCTCATCAGCTCTGAGAGGCAGGAACAGGTCCGGCACGCGCGGCGCGACGCGAGCTCTCGCCGCGCCGATTCGGCGAGGCTGCCGTTGTCACGGACGTCGTGCCACCTGGGAGGACCGCGCCGCGCAGCCCGGAGCGCAGCATTTCACCTAGACATGGTTTGGCAGTGAACTCATTTAGGACTGACAGGCAACCACACGGACAATGGCTGGCTGGGTTTTTTTTCGTGTTTTATTTTTTTGGGGTTTTGTATTTAAAATAGGACACCATCGACAACAATAGAATAGTTCTTAAAACACTTTTGTTCATTTTTTAAAACATTTTATTTCAGTAGATAAAAAAAAAAACTGAACAAGAGAAAATGGCCCTCATTTATCACGGTACCATGGATATCACCGCGTATTCAAGTGTTTTTTTTTTTGTCCACTTAATGGAAATTATTTTACACGCTAATGTGAGCGCAAAGGCTTACGTGATGATTGTATTAATGAGTGCATAGGTTTCAACACCAACATATTCATTATTCCTCCAACAAAACTCACTCTAAACAAATACTGACTGAAGCCCCATTTGTTGAGCTTGTGACACACCTCTCTCCGAGCTGTTGTTCTACCTGACCGACTAATGAAAATAATAGATGTAACACAGTCCTGTAGCCGCAGACTTGTGAGGTATGTGACATAAATAATAGTTTTATTTAGTTTTCTTTGTGTTTTTTTGAAACTTGTAACTACTGATCCTGATTTAATTTTTTTTTTCTTACACTACTGAACTGCTTTTCCACCTTTCCACCCGATTGCACACACTTTCCAGGTTTCGGTACACTCAAGATGAAGATTACCAGTTGTTTGTTTTTTTAATTTAACAGTTGAACTGTGGGTCATGCGTTTGCCTGATAAATGAGGGCTGATGTAATAAATGTGCGTTTGGTTGAGAAGTAGCAGTGTTAGACAGTCAAGATTATTCAGTTTTTTTTTTTGTTTTTTTTTTGTGGCAATACTGAAGCAATATTAATCCTTAATGTTGAGGGATTATAAATGGAAGCCTCACCTGTACAGCCAACTCTGATTGGTTCCCGGGGACCTCTGAGTCATCGGCAGTGACGTCACTTGAGCCGATGATGTAACCAGGAGATAATCTCTCGCTCGCTCGCCCTGGAAGTGCAGTGACATGTCTGCAGACTGTGTGCGTGTGTGTGTGTGTGTGTGTGTGTGTGTGTGTGTGTGTGTGTGTGTGTGTGTGTGTGTGTGTGTGTGTGTGTGTGAGAGAGAGTATGTTTGAGTGTGATTATGTTTGTTTGCACAATTCTTACTTCAAATATTTTCATTACTAGAAAAGCCAAGACGCTGTATCGACGTCATTCGTTCAAAACGACACGAACTGCGCGTTTCCCTCAGTGCGCAAGTTGTAGCTCTTAGGTGAACTCTGGTTTACATCCTCTACGCTCCAGTCACGCCTCTGTGTTGTTGTTGTTTTTTTACCCATGAATCATGTTGACAATAATGGAACGACCCCTTAAAGTTTCCCTGCATTGGACTTCATGAAGGAATGTTTCCTCTCTGGCGTTTGGGGGCTGCTGTCAGTCACCCGACACTGGAGTTTGACTACAGGCTCACGACACCACCACAGCAAGCCAGCAACACGACGACAGATCTCTTGTCTTTTCTTTTCTTCTTCTGTTTTTTCAGCACTTCAGACTGTGTTTAATCTACTCGAAGCGCACAGATGCATCCTCTCCGACAGATGATGATTTTTTTTTACTTTTCATCGGAATAACGTCAGCGGGGTTGAGATGAGATTATTGGAATGTGACCATCTGCCAGCTACCGCGTGACCTTCAGCGGTCCTGGGGGGGGGGGGGGTGTTTGCAGATTAGCCTCCAGACAGTTGCAGAAGTGGTATGACTCGGAGTCTTGACAGTTAACAGTCTTAAATGATGGCTAGAATATGTGGACCAACTGTGGTTGCAGTCCTGTGCGAGACACTAAAATGCTTTTAACACAGAATTTTTTAAGCTGCGACTAAAAATTCTGTCTGTTTTTGCAACTTTTGCGTAAAAAATGATTCAAACAAAGTGTTGATTGTCAGAATTGCTGCTCCACAACCCTGTTGGCAATGCACGAGATGTTAGAAACTCCAGCACAACAATGGCCTCTAAAGGCCAGAGCACGCTGCAGCCCCAGGGCATGTTGCCAAACGGGTCTTGTGGCTGCAGTAATAGTTCCACCCTGAAATTGACAAACCACTCGGGTAGCTGGATGCGTTTGTACGGGCGCACACCCACGTCTTACTGACAGCAATAAGCTCACGGCCAGTTCGTGGGTCATGCTGAGAGTGTCCTTTTTAGAAAGAGAGGGGACCTCGAGGACAAGCGTGCGAGGCAGGTTCAACCGGAGTTTAAATACCCGGCGCGGGGCGGCGTAAAGACGGTTGAAGGGTGGATTTCGCCTTTAAGTGAATACTTTTGATCATTGTCTTTTTCTTTTTTTTGTCAATGGTCGGGCTAGAACAGCTCCACGATGATCGGCGGAAGTTGAACACTGGAGCACTTTGACAACGATGGGGAAGAAGAGATGTAGCGAGGGAGGAGGAGGTGGTTGTGGTGGAGGTGGGAAAGGTTTGTATTGCTCCGCCGTTTCCTGGCAGATGAAACGAACCGCAATCTGTAGGAAACACCTTCTCTCCTCGCTCTTCCCCACCAACAACGGACGCGAAGCACATTTCTTTCAAAGAACACGGCAACACTTTTGTCTGATTGCTGATCTGAGTCCAAGGAAGCGTAACACGCACTCCGTTTACCACGAGTGTTTGTGCTGCAGTGAACCTTCAGTGCGTGCTCAAGTTGCGCCGAGGTGAATTTCGTGTTGAACGGGAAAAAGTGTTCAGTGTGCCTTTTTATAGCACCATCATTTCTGGTTGGATCCTTTTTATCATTTCTTTTTCGATGACTTTTCCCCCCCTTTCTTTTCTTTTCTTCTGAAAGTAAGTAGAGCCAGGTTTTACAAAGGTACAAAACCAAAGTCCCTCCGAAGTTTCCCTGTGCGACCCACCGTGTGGAGGTTTTGGAGCTTCTTTGTCAGCTTCTCTCCAGTGCTTTTCTCTTGTTGGTCAATCGGTGTATGCCATTTCAAAGTATTATAGCAATATTTCTCTAGTTGAAGACTAAAGTCATGAAGATTCTAGTGGACGTGTTTCCAAGTATCATAATCTCACCTCCTGCTGATAAAACAAAAACATCAATCTATCAATAGACATCCAGTTTTATATTTACCTTCATTGATGTTGACCACACATAAGCTAACTTGCTGTTGAGATTAAAAAAGGTTTATCGAACATACAAAAATACATATTGTGGGTGTTTTTCTTGTGTGTGTGCTGCTCTGTGTGTGTTTTTGAAAATGTTTGTGCTCATCCCGGCCAAAGACATGTAGTAGTCTACCAGCAACAGTAGAATAAGTAGCAGAGCATTAGTAAAGGACGGCGTACCTGGACTGAATTACCCTGATGCAGTAAACTAACCCCTGCACACACACACACACACACACATCATACAGATGCATCCAACCCTGCTACGGAGTTCACGCCACATTGAAATCACTCGCAAGGGTTTTTGTTATTTACACAAGGTTTTCTGGACAGAAATCCCAATGACAGACAAAACACGTTGTCGCACTCGTGTGTCGTGGTATGGAGCCACGCAGCGGCCTTCGACAGGTAAAAGACAGGTAATAATGCAGGACCTGCGTTGATCGTTCCAGTTCGGCTTTCCCAAAACCATTACGCAACGAATCAAATGAACACACACTGACACCACAATGAGTACGAGGGCCTCAACAGTCGCCTGCTTTGTCTGGCTGATAGTCCAGACCCCAAAACAATGGAGGAGAATGGAATTGTATGTGTGGTGCTCGTAGCTTCGATTCAGATCTCACTGTCTTAAGTTTCATGGTTGTACCTCATGACCTGTTGAAGTGCATCTAGTGGCGACTTACTTCCTTACTGGGAATGGCACAGGGCTGCTTTCCCAAACAGCACAGACAAATAAAACCCAAACCATCGGCGTGGTTAATAGAGGGTTTGTTTTTTTGTTTTTTTTATTTGGGTGAAGACTGAAACGCACCTTTCTGGGATAAAAAGAATCTCCCTCCACCATACACACCTCAACCAGACAACACACCCCGCACTCCGCCTCTCTCTCGTACAACCCGACGTGAGCCCCATCAGCTGTTCCATACGCAGCGTTAACGTGCAGGAGGAGGGACGGAATTACTCGTGAGCACTGAAGCACCGACCAGCGGCTGAGACGTCACACTCAGTCCATCTCCATGGAGATCGCCTGTCAATATTCATTAAACCACGTGGAACTCAGGCACCTTTTCAAATAGTAAAGTGAAGCCAAAGGGGGCCTGTCCTGAGCCGAGCTCTGATTGGCTGACCTCGGCTACACGCGTGAGAGAAGAGAGTCTGTAAATACACTCAAAGCAAAATATGCTACTAAACTTCTCAACTGCTGTTTCGACAGCAGAGGTTTGTCCCTCTTGTGTGGAAAAGGATCCTGTAGTGAGAACACGTCAATCCAATCAGCCCTCTCAGACAGAGAACAGCTAATCCCACTAATGCACCACCAGAGGTGGTGGTGGTGGGGTCAATCTGTTCATGGAAACCAGGGTCTTACTTCTTTCCCTGGGAACAGACCATGTGTACAACACACTGTTAGCACAGCTGATCCGAACTGAGAAGTCGGAAACGCGGGATGGGCCACACTGTATCACACCGGATTAAAACTCCCCCCTCGATACTGATCAGATTTCCGCCGACATAGCCTCGCATTTTGCATCTGTTGCCTTTGATGCAAAGTTAATTTGACTCCTAAAAGAGCCGCGAGACCGTGGTTTTAAACGGGATCCGCCCATGAGCTCTGCTTGATAAAAAAAAAAAAAGAAATGTTTAAAATCTCCTTCTCCTTCCTGCTCGGGTATTTTGACACCTTCTAATTCTATATTTACAAAGTGCGACCTCACAGCGAATTTCCCTAAAAGACGGCAGCGTAGTTATTTATAGTACGTTCAGTGCTGCTGTCTGCTACCGAGACCTTCGGCAGGCTGCCTGTCAGACACTGTGCCTGTCAGACACTGTGCCTGTCAGACACTCTTGGGGGGGAAGAGAGAGAGAGAAAAGAAAGCTGATACGAGGACAGGCAGCGGCAATCTTCCTCTTCCTTTTTTCAAGAAAATATCCCAATATCAGAGGCCTATTCATTCATCAGGCCAAAGTATACTGTAGTGACATCAATGGTTGCCGTGACAACGGGAAGGAGGGTGGATGACAACATCCTACTGCGTCTTTCAGTGCAGGGGATCACAGCGATGTTCAGGATTAGAGCTGCACAACTTTTTGTAACGAGCTGCACCTGCACCTTCTCTGTAATACTTCCCGTGCCACGCACAAACAAATCATTTCAAAAGCTGCAAAGCCCAGTGCACCATTTAGGCTCTGTAGTGTGTGACTCTGACGTAAGTGCTGTAGCTCAGGATTGCCAGTGGAACAAAGATTTTCTTACATGAAATCAGCTCTGAAGGTCATACTGCACTCACACGCACGTGTCCCCCGTTATTCAGCTTCCAGTCCCTCGTCTCTGGATAGAGCCAGCAGATGGACAGAGCCAGGACTCTCAGTGCAGAGGACCCAGTGGTGGGTTCCTGCAGGCTTCTGGGCTGGATGTCGCACACGCTACTCGAGCGATCGTGTTTGCTTTGACATAATCTAGTGAAGAAAACTTTGCACAGTTTATAAACTCTGTGCAGCATCGCTGAACGATGATATAATGTGTGTGTGTGTGTGGGGGGGGGGCTGAAGTGACAAGGTGACTTAAGGAAAATGAGTGGGCCGATTCTCTTCTTCCCCCTGACTGCTGTTTGTGATTTGTCACCTTGAGAGCATCTGACCTCACTGTGTGCGTGTGTGTGTGTGTGTGTGTGTGTGTGCGTGCGCTCGCCGTGCAGTGCAGTGCAGTGTGGGGGCTTTGCCTGACTCCTTTCATTATAAATGACACAGTCCTGGGAGGCAGCTGCATTGACGTCAGTGCTCTCAGCGCTGTCAAGGGCTCTGGCTGCTGAAAATCCCCCCAAATAACAGGATGTAAATAGAAAGAAATAGGTTGCTGCTGTTTCATCGCTGCCTCGTGAACTCCGGTGGATTTAGGGGGCGGATTAGCCTTCGCCCTCAAGTAATCGTGTTTTAATGAAGATTTTCAGTTGTAGGAAAAATTGCAGCCCAAAGCTTAGCATGTTCCTCCCGTGTCTGCATCACCAGCTTAAAAATATAACTCGTCATGGTGTGGTATGTGTGAGTATGTTTTGGATTTGTTATCAGACCCAGAGGTTCCATCCACCATCAATCCTCCTCCTCCTCCTCCTCCTCCTCCTCCTCCTCACCGCTGCTCATCCCGCCTTGAAGCTGCTACATCCTAAACAGCTCTCAAGGTGGTTTCACTGTGGCAGAATGTGCTGACACGCTCCGACTACACCAGCCCGTGCACATCAGTGGATGTGCGTAATGATGAAGTACCCAGTCAAAGGGCTGCCGGGTGGACGGTTGGGAGGGCACATCGCCCCGAGGAGGGCTGACGGGAGATTTAAGGAGATAAAAAATAAAAAAAAAAGGAAGCTTGAGACTCTCATAAAGATCTCTGCCATTTGATTTATTGCCCCAATCGTCTTTGCTGATTGCTCATTTGGAATGAACAAGAAAAACCCCATGATGACGAATACGCAGCGTTTATTGCTTATTGCTTAAAGACCCCCAATAATTGCAATTTGGGGGGGGGAAATGTAAACGTGTTGTTTCATACATTCAGGCGACACTTGCTTGAGAAAGATATTCTTTCAACCCTGCCCTGGTTCGGCAGCGTCCCGCTCCCCAGCGGGAGTCAGGGTGAGGGGCAGGTGTCAGCCGCAGGTTCGGCCCCGCTCCGCATGGTTCCCTGCGGCCAAAACAGCCCCCGGAGGACGCGCGCTTTCATCTCCGCAGCAGCTGCCCGCCAGCTTCGAGCTGAGCAAACACGACGCTGGGAACATGTGAAGTGAATCCCGCGTGTTCTCGAGCCGTTTCCAGGCCGAGACGCTGTTTTCTTCATGCTTAAAAGGAGATTGTTACAAAGCCCACGGAGTATTCGCCGTGTTTTACATCACAATTAGGCATTTTTGGGATACTTAACTTTATATATACCAAAAATCAAGCTTTTGTTGTATTGTAATGAACTGTTGCTGAAAAGCACCCCAACTAGAAACAGACCATGCCCACGTTGCATCACCCTGCTTTGGGGGATGCTTCTCCGCAGAAAAGCCCTGAAAGAGAAAACGAATGCAGTGCAAGAAAGAAGATTCCTCGAGGAAAACTTTCTGCCGTCTGCAAGAGAACTGTGAGAGATACGATTTAGTTTTTTTCCAGCAAGAACTTGCCCCGAAACATAAACCCAAAGCTGCACAGGAATGGCTTCACAACAACAATAAACAACAACGTTAAGACCTACAGTCCAGACCTCAAGCCGAACAAGAGTTCTTGGCAGGACTTTAAAAAGTTTGAGCGGTTTTGCAAACAAGAATGGGATAAAATACAGGTGTCCAGATGTGAATATTTCTGTAGTCTTATTTGTACTTAATCATTCTGTAGCAAAGCCAGTGACAAACAAGTACCGCTTCAATGCATTTTACTCCTGAACTGACATTTCAGTTGCTTTCATTTCTCTCTTCGAATGAGTTTAACTTTCAGCTGCTACACTTTGACATTACAACTTTTTTAAATATCTTACTCCATATGACAATGCAACTGCTTTAAGATCACACACATCAAATAACAGTTCCCCTGCTTTCATTTTTATTCTTTAAGTGAGGGTTCAGCCACTTTGTACTTTTTTATTTGGACTATTTACGCACATTCACTTAACTGATCTTCCAGCATTTTAACTATTTTATAAATGTTTCAACTGCACATTTTCAGCACCAAGCACACTAAAGCACAGCTCATGGAAAACTTGGGAAATGGAAGTGTAACCGTCCTTGCTAACATGAAAATATAATACATTGTTTAAATGTTTGGAGTAATTTAATTGATAAAGATGTTTGTTGGCAGTATGTTGGCTTAGTTACCTACTCATCTTTACATCAAGGACACGTCTTGATATTTCTTGTCAAACTAAACTTAAAGACTAGTGATGATTTTTTACTTTTGTTATATATAACAAAAGATGGTTTAGTATATATGTGAATTCTGCTCATAGGCACTTTATATTTCACATGTAAACTCATTATAGATTCTAAAGGAGGCTGTTTTTAGTGTAATCATTTCCTGTGGGCAGTTAAATGAAACCCTTGATGCACTTAACTAGTTATAAAAGCAGGCTTCAGCAGTTCCTTTACTTTATTCAGATCAAGGTACAGTAGTACAGCATCCCAATTGTGATGTATCTTCAAAATAAAATTAAAAGCACAGTCTTCGTGATACAGGACAATCACCAATCAAGGTTTATTCAAGAGAACCAAATGATGGGGGGGGGGGGGAGAAACAGTGGGAGTAGTTCATGGAAAGACAAAAGTTTCTTTGATCAACAGACGATACATTTATTCAACCCACCCATACCCACCCGAGCTCCCACCCCATAATAAAACATTATGCAGCCTTACGTACACATGCTCCGTGCCCCCCCCAACCCACTTTCTTTGAAAGCATGCACTTGTTCTCCATTATGTTGACATTTTTAAGCAGGAACCCATGGGTGCTTCTTCACGTTTACTGAGCTCATGTTTTCAAAAAAAGCTCAGTGGAGGGACTTCGCGTGGATTTAAGGGAAAACTGGGTGGCTCTAGGACACAAGGAGCGCCAGGGTTTTGTTAATCCCCGGCCCAGACAGCTGTAGTCAATTGTGTTTTACCGTCCCGTTAATATCTCGGGAATCAAGCATCCTGGACAGGAAAGAACGCAGTCTCTTTACAGGACAGGTGAAAACTGTTTACCCAGACAGAGAAAATAAAAACAACAAACACCTCTGCTTATTGAAGTCGTTGGCACAAAGATTAAGAACAATGCTGAACAAATACTGCAGAAAAAAAAAAAAATATCACAACAGACTGCTTCTTCGCACTCTAGCACATCAACAAACTCGCTGAGGATTTGGAGGAGGGATAATTATGAGCATCACCTTACGGCGAGCTGGTCCCTCTTGCGGTGGGGCCGAGGCAATTCATTCGTTTGACCAATTCAATCCGCGCTGCTGCGGAGAACAAAGGGTGCAGAAGGACGGGGCAGTCCGGTAGATGGAGTTGGGGAAAGGACACCGTTTGAGATTGATTAGTACATGCAATCACTGAAAGAGGTCATCGGATTACACGCGGTAATGGACACCCCATTGTTTCTTGTCCGAGCTTTGCACAAAACGATCCTGTGAAGCATTTTAGGACACAACAGGTTTGGTCTGGTGGAAAAAAACTAAACAAAAAAAGACCTGCGCAGACCTTTCAATTACTTCTGGAGAGCCACCTCCAGTGTCTCAGGGAAAAGAGCGCTACCAAACTGCGGATTCGGGGAGGAAGCTCTGCAAAATAAACAGCTTGTTGAACCATCTGCTGCACAAAGTATGTGTGTAGCGTCGGGAGAAACAAAAAGGAGCAGCGGCGGGTGCTAGGTAGCGGCAACAGACACGTGGCACGCTGCGACGACTGGCGCTGAAAGTACAGCGGCCAAACACGCGAAATAAGGGGGAGGAATGTGAGACGGGGTTTCTGGTTAGCGATGCCTAGCTAGTACAGTAGCACATAATTAGCATGCACCACCTAATGCGATTTCACCACGCTTTGCCTTTGTTAAAAGCACCCATATACAGCAAAGAGGAAGGTTAACGAAGAACCCCGCGCTATGCCTGGACAGGGACTACACCATTGGACAGTAAACACAAAAAAAGAAAAATAAACGGATTTAACTATTGTTAACAGCTTTCTCTATACATTAACCAGTTCCTGAACATCAATAAATATCTTGTAAAAGTGTTTGCGTTGTTATTGTTGTTGTTGTTTCAGGTTGTTTGGTTTGGCCGTGTTGGGTTGGTTATGCCAGGGCCAAAACTGTAAACAAAGGAGAGAGAAAAAAAAAAGTGAAGTTTCTGTCAAATGATTCACTTCATTCAAAGTGTGCATACAATGACGTGAGAAGAGAGGGGTGCTCACCGCTGATCGCCTCCTGGGCAAAGTACTTGACATCCATGTCTGTGTCCGTGGCCAGCTTCTCCAGCACTGGTTTCACTTCTGCTTGAAGGGCACTTTGGGAACAAACACGGAGGATGAGAATAATTACGCAAATTGTCGACGCTGGATCTCGATTTTAGTGTGACTGCACATTTTTGTCGGTGTGGAAAAAGAAAACACAACATACTTGCTGTCAATGACGGGGCCGATCTTCTGAAGGGACTTGGCCACGTTGAAGCGTACGTTGGCCACCTGGTCGTTGGACATCTTGAGGACCACCGGTAGCATCTGCTTAGTGGTGATATCCTGGCCACACGCCTCTGACAGAGCCTGAGACGCACCAAGGGACGACGACAGTGAACAAGATACATACAGATGGACAAATCTTCCCTTTTTTTTTATATATATTTTTTTTTTAAAGGAACCAATACAACTTTAGACAGAAGCTGACAATAGCTCAGAAACATGTCCCATTACCGGGACGTTAACCCCTTCAAAGTAACTCCAAGGACGTAAACTCATCGACTCACGTTGATGCAGAATAGAGTGGTCATCCTGTGGAGGTAATTGGGGTCGTTGGCCATGCCCAGCACTTTGGGAACGATGGTGTTCTGCGCCCAGTCTGCTCCAAATTTCTCCACCAGCTTCATTAGGTTGCAGGTGGCCGCCTCGCGGATGGCGTAGACTAGAAAAACGACAGTGACAACATTCCGCGTGAACGCCGTGCTTCTCGTGGTCTCCAGCGTCAAAAGGAGAGCGCGTGGCTCGGGTCACACTGTGATTTTACCACGTCGGTCTATTCTGTACCGACTGCTGCGTGCCTGTCCGACCCTGCAGGGGGACCCCTCCTCTGCTGCTCTTCCTGGAGGTTATTTCTTGTTTTTCCCTCATCTGAGTTTCTGTCTAGTGATAGAGGGGGTCATGTGCTGTACAGACTGTAAAGACTGTCAGTTAGGCTATATTCATATGATGTCACTACTTTAAAAAGTCTATATAATGTGATAAAACGCCAGAAATCACTGCATTTGTGCGTCATGTGAAATGTTCAAAACGATCTTTGTAATGGAGTCAGTGAGAGAAAGATTCGTTGGGCCGATTTCTGCAGTCCTGTCTCTCTTTCTTTGAAGGGCTTATGTAAGGGCGGCACAGCCCTAACCCCACACACACACACAGCATTCCAATGATGTAACCCAGCTGGCCCTTTGTCCTCAATAGCGTGCGTGTCTCTCTCTCTAATTGGAAAACTCAGTGTGACGAGAACAACACACACACACAAAAATGTATGCAAAAGATAATGTTCTGGGTGATAAAAAGGAGATGGGTGTTATTTAGCTCTACCACCCCTCATGTACCGTGTTCTCACTCCCTCACTCTATGCTTATCGCCGTCTTCCCTTCAATCACAGGCTCTTTGTTCTGGTAGTAATAATAATACAGCATCAGACCGGTAAGAGGAGCCGTGTCTGCTGACTGGCCAGACGAGTAAGGGCAGTGATGCTGAGACATGTGGAAAGCTACAGACGGGTCACAGACAACAGCATTGACAGCTGATGCAAAATTCACACGGTGTATAACGGAAAATGAGCAGCAGGAGTTGTAAAAGAGATCGTTCATTATTAAAAATGTGTCTCAGGCTGCCGCAAAGGGCCAAAACAAATAAGATGACGAGGTGGAAAACGTGGGGACGAAGGGTGTGGGGGTCTTTCCTCTGGAAGATGGTTTGGGAATTATGGAGATTCTTGGGAGGTTCCGGTGTTATTTTTTTAATAAAAACAAGCAATATTTGTTACGACATCTGTATTTGTGCAGCAAAATCTCAAAAAACACTGTTGTACTGAACTCGTGCCACAAAAATAACACATTCTTCATGTTCAATTTGTTATTTATCTGACGCAACGTCTTGGAAAACGTTAACCCATAAGAGTGCCTTACCGTGGTCAATAAGCCAGGCCATACAGAGGGTGTTGAGCTTCTCGTCAAAGAATTCCACTCCCTGGGGAGAAACACGGAGCGGGCAAAGTGAAATTAGAGCGCTTTCCTGTGCGTCTACGGTCGAACGAGACCTGACAAAGTCTGTTTATGTGCACACTGCTGATATTTCTGGTTCTATGCATGGTACCGATTAGAGAAACATTTGATATGGGTTTCGGCTGCGTTCTTAGACTCCATGACTCACCAGCTGCCCTGCCAACAGGGGCATGTACTCTATGATGGCGAGGCGGACCCTCCACTTTGCGTCCTCGGCCAGCTCCACGATGGCCGGCAGCAGGGACTGGGAGAGCTGACGGATGCCGATCACCTCGTTGACGCAGTCTAGGTTGGAGATGATGTTGAGACGCACCTCGGGGCACTGCGACAGAAGATTGGATGATGATAAAACAAGTTGAGCTGGTGGTCGCACGTCTTCAAGGATTCGGCGAATAATCAGCTTATAAACCAGATACAATCTGAAGTAAAATAAACCTTTTGAGCTTCATATTGGACGACTATAAGCGCAGTTCTTTACCCGCCCCAAAGTGCAGATTTCTTGGCTTCGCCAACGCCACTTTAGTCGCTCTAAACAAAACACACTTTGTCCTGAATAATGTAGCCTGGGCTTATATCCAAGAGCCTTAAATGGAGACCTGCTTTAGTTCTGATTTGGACAGCCTGTTAAGTGGTACGGCTAAACAACTTTTTATCCGCGTGTTCCAACGACAAGAAGCCCTAAACTGCACGATGATTTGAACCCAGTGGGAACAGCGTAGCAGCCAAATACTTTTTTTTTTTTTTTTTTTTTTTTTAAAGGCAGTGACTGTTTTAAATAATTCCGCCCTTGAACGAGTGACGTGTTGGCAGAACGCCGCTCCGTCTCGCTCCCTCTAAAAAAAAAAAAAAAAAGAAAAAAAAACAGTTTTTGGAAAGATTAATTCAATTATTTAAATTTGCAAGTTAAAGCTGTCAGTTTGGACTGTAATCTAATTAGACACTCTTGGTTCTTGTGTTTGTGCTGTGAGGAAATTGGGACATCTTTAAATAACTAGAGGAAAGCAGCGGAAGAACCGACGGCCTCTGGCGTTCCAAAACACTTATATACCGTTTTCTGTAGCCTGCCAAACTCATGTCTCGTCTCAAATTACAAATCAATATCATGGAAATGTATTCAGGGGACACTACTGCCTAGTAGTTCTAGCCGACCCTGTTATGTTATAGGAAGAATGTACAAGGACATACATTAGCGAAAGCCCTGCCCCTTGTAACTCCATGTAGACAAGCGTAACACCGACACACAAAAATAACTGAAAAGCAAAGCTGATGAAAAGATGTTTGCAATTTCATAACAAAGCTATTCTATGTGCTTCGTGACCAGCTGGAACCGTAGCCATGCTCAACCTGCTTTTACTACCGTGCACACAATCAAAATGCATAAAGCAATAACTTATCTAGTTGCACCGTGTCCAACTTCTCATTATGCTCCTTCTAGACAGCAACACAGTAATTGTACGGTTTCTGTCTGGCTGCCAACTGCATGAATCATCCTCCTGCCCGGCCAGGTGGCAGCCAGGTACATGTGGTGGCTGCGGCTAAGTGGCTTTACCCCGTGTCAGACGTGCTGGTCACCGAAGACCAAAGAAAAAATTGGTAGTGTCACAGGAAACTTTTGCTGCAAAAGTTACCAACTCTATGGCTTCATCCATAGCGCCCAGCTGTGTTATCAGCCCTACATGGAGCAACGGTTTTGGGTGAAACCAGGAAGAACCGGTGCCTGGTGGGATGATTTTAAAAAACAATGAAAGTTTCCTGAGGAAAAAGTGAGAACTTTACCCCTGCCAACTCAAAACGGTGTGTGCACACGCAACTTTCTTACACGATCCCGTTGGGCTTTTAGCCAGCGTCGCAGGTGGTTGAAAAAAAATCAAGCCAAAACATTATAGTCAGGCCTAAAGACCTTTTGTGATTTCACCCTTCTCGTGTGGGTACTCTGTGATCCAATCTGTGTTTTGCGCCGTGTTGGCTTGCGTTACTTTTGTTAAACACTTCCACCTTGTTGTTAAATTAAATTTTCTTCGGACCTAGCTTTAACTTTTGCCCTTGCCGTTCTTCGTTTGTAGCAATTTCTGCAACTAAGCATCCAACTGCAGAATCTTCTGTCTCCGGTTTACATGAATGGTCAAGTGGCTTTCAGGCATGTTGTATTATTTCTAATGCTTGTGTTTACAGAGATCTTCCCTTTTTTTTTTTTTTTTATGAAAGTGTATTGATAGAGCCTAAGCACTGCCTTGAGGATTTTTGAAGCCTGTGTAAAATATATATTTAAAAAAATGTTTTAAAAAGACAGAAATTGGGGCCCAAGATTACAAGTCTGCATTTCCTTTACCTCGTCCTTGAGCTGAGCCAGGAAGAGAGGCAGCAAGTGCTCTATTGTGTTGTCCTTGCCCAGGATGGTCGAAAGGCCCATAATGACTGAAGCCAGGGCCGACTTCACGTGCTGGTTGGTGTCTGAAACGAGTTCCTGCTCAGAGACAAGACACACAGGAGAGAAGAGATCAGCACAAACGAATAGTTAGGACAGAAAGTACGCAAATCATTTTTTTTAAATAATAATAATAATTCAGGAATAGTGCTGTGGGTCATATTTACAATATACTACAGAGAGGGAGCCTATAATCGATAGGTGTGTGTAAATACACGGCAGAGTGTGTAAATACACAGCACAGTGCACTTAATACTAGTGCAGACAACAGTCATTGCAGTTCACTACTGTAGGTGGAATATCTTCAAACATGACGTAAATGGTACAACACAAACAAGGGGCACAGAATATGTTCACCTACTATATTAAACACAGCTGGTTGAACCAGTGTGATATGGAAGCTTACAGTTGAAACGCAATAAGTACTAAAGAGGAAATGCAATAGCACTTTAGAGGAAAATAATTGCAATTCTGCCAAATCATACAAATTCATTAGCAACATGCTAACATGCTAAGCAGACCACGAGATAAGCATAAGCTGGAGTTATGTTATGATCACAAGTCACACGTTGTTGAGTTATTATCATATGACACTTTGTGCGCCGGTTACTTGCTGCCTGTGAAGCTTTGTGTCACAGACGATATGTTTACAGAATAAACAGAACAATCCTGATCTGCATCTTTTACAAACAGCATTCCATTATAGATGCAGGACTTTCACTGCAGATGTACCACCACCACCACCATTATGGGAACTAATATTTAAAAGGAAATTTAAATAAAAGTCAACTGGCAATGATATAAGAATTTTTAAATCAGCAGCACTGAAGTTGTTGAACAAAAATACAACACTGCCACCTGCTGTTCGAAATCTAACCAACACAAGGACACAGACGTGTCCGACACAGTCTTCTGTCCCTCAATAGCGATTCATGGTTAGGGTTATGTTGGTGGTTATTGTAGAATATCCAACGGCCTCTACAGGATGTAGTCAGGCCATCGCTCCTTATTTTTAGTGTGTGTACTTAAATAGTTTTTATGGTTAATTGTGATCAAGAGCATCTAAGCAAAAATCAATGCTCGATCAAAAATCAATAATCTAGAGAAGCTGAAATATATTTGTATAATTGCAAATTTGCCAATCTGTTCTCGACAGCAAAGATCTTGCTGAAGGGTTACGACTTGGTTGTTATTTTCACAGTTTCGGCCAGTTTTAACATTTTACTCAACTGCTGAGATCAGGGCAGGATCTTGGGGAAACATGGCTCATGTAAAAATGTATTAACATTCATTTAAATGTGCATTCGATTTTACAGCTTTCTCATCTCAGACATGAAATACACCACGTCTGGATATTAAAAAAAAGCCTGTAGTCCATTTATGTGCTTAATAACTCACAGAAAAATGTAAGTGTTCTTTGTTCAACTGAGAAGTGCAAAAATCAGAGACACATCAAAATGTGGTAGAAGAAGTTTTTTTTTTTACCTTGACGCAGGGCAGAATGTGAGTCATGATGATTTGCTCGCGACTGTCCTCTGGGAGGTTCTCGCAGAATTCTAAAACGAAGACGAGTACACGGTCAACAAAAAATGGAGTGGACAAGAAGGTGAAACAAGTTGTTAAATTTAACTCTGGCCATTTCTTTCTAGCAAGTCTCCCGCGGCCTTAATACTTTAATGAATCAATGTGGATTCATGTACTGACCTTTGACTTTGTTGGCTGCAGCAGCACGGACCTCAGCTTCACAGTCCTTCAGAAGATTCTGGAAAGCCGGGACCAGATCGTTCTTGGTGATCTCTGGCCCGACAGCTTTCTGGAGCTACAGTCAGAGAGAAGTCAACATGTCTCAATATGCAAATAAGCACGGGGGGGGGGATACTTTCAAAAAGACATTATGGACTTTAGTGGAGAACCAAGAATAAAGGGTCGGGATAATGAAAAATAAAGATAATATTAGAACTGTTAAAACCGAGGAATGTTTAAACTTTAACACCCAATCGTCTGTCCCACAAAAAAATGTTATTCTCGTTATTTATAAAAAACAAATACCAATAGTGACATGGGTGGATGTGTGTGTGTTCAAGTCTGCTTTTAACCCAGCAACGGTTTCCCAGGCAAAAGTCCCAAATGCATCACAACAGCTTTGAGTAAGTGAAACCCAGTTATGGATGCTTTACTCCAACATTAAGTAGGTTACTGTGTCATAAATATCTTGCTGCTTTCTTTTCTTGTAAACTGTCATGGATACATTTTGGTGCCAACATAGAGCCTGGAAGTATAGCAAGTACTATTAAAAAACTAAATAGACATGTGAGATGCTGTGAGCAGTCAGAGCCAAGTGACTGTCAAGACATAGCTCCAGTGTAGGAGACTGCACCGTTGACTCTATCACACACACACACACACACACACACACACACACACACACACACACACACACACACACACACACACACACCTGAATAACATTATGTACCAAATGTTAAATGTCAGTTTAGTTTTTCACACTCCCACTTGTCTATACCCACGGTCTTTCTTGATCTATGAAATCGTCATCAGGAAGTGCAAACGCACATTTGCCAGTCGAGTGATCCCTTCAACAATAATCTTACTGAAAAGAACAACAACAAAAACAGTGACATTTGTCAAAGTTGAAGTGTGTGTGTGCTCTGGAACTACTTGCTGCAGCCAGACTGAGGCTCGAACATTATCTTCAGAGTCAAAAATGGTGGAATACTAAAGTGCCACAAAAGCATCCACTTTCATCAATCTCCTGTTCATCTAAATAGGCACCGATATTCAAGAATCTTTCAACCGCCTTTAATGATTATATATTTCCACCATAAAATTTGAGATAAGGTCACAGATAAACTTGCACTAGCTTGAAGAAAAACACCACATTCATGGGTTTAATAGGATGCTTTATTATATTTTGCTCTTATCCTGGACAGTAAACTGTGCCCACGCTTTCAAACAATTTCCTGCATGTGCGCCCTGAAAAAATTGTAATCTTGGCATTAAGCCTTGTTTGCAATGAGCAGACACCAATATGGTTTTACCCAATCTTAAAGGCAGCTCTAAATATCACTTGATTTCAATTGTCATTTTTTGCCAATTATATATTTAACCAGGATGACAGCAACGAGTAGGGGAGGGGAAAAACTGAAAAACTCGGGCTGCTTACCTCAGAGAACTTGTCAGCCACCATGTAGCGGACCCTCCAGGATTTGTCTTCTGCAGCCTGGCGCAGGGTTGGCATCACCAGGGTCTCCAGGTCCTCCTGAGGCAGCAGTGTAGCAATGCTGACACAAGCCTCCACTGCAAGCAGCCGCACTGAGTCCTGATGGAGAAAGGTAGTGGGATCAGTTTGGCCTATTAACAGCCTAGAAGGGACTGCACAACAGAGTGCAACAGCAATTTAAGTTGAGAAGATCACATACCTGCTCATCAGAGGCCAGAGCAGTGAAGAGGGAAATGATGTCACTTTTTACATAATCCAGCTCCAGAACTTTGGCAAACTCCCCCAGTTTAGATGCTGCGGCACGACGCACCATGGGAGTGTCATCTGAGCACAAGGTGCGAAAATGCCTAGAGATAGAGACAAACAAACATTCTTATCAGAGAAACAAAACTGACTGCAGAACCAAACCTGGTTAGAAGTCTAAAACAATCACCATATGTCTACATTAAATTACATGCCTAATGCCATGTCATACATAATCGCAATGACTGCAAGTGAGGATTTAGAGCACTCTAAAAGAAAGTGTTTCACATTGTTAAGAAGCCACTTACTGGCGGATCTCAGCCTTGACGGTGCTGGAGACGCGTGGATAACAGACACTAAAGAGGCCGCAGGCAGATGTGCGAGAAGTGAACCAGTCACCACTGGCCAGCCGCTTGACCAAAGGCTCAAAATGGACCTCCAGGTCAACTGGAGAATGCTCCTGTGAGATCTTCCGCAGGGACTCCACAGCTTTATCTCTGACTACTGTCTCCTCCACTGTAGCAAGACTCTCCAGAGGAGGCTGTGCATCAACGGGGAATAAGGTTAGATAGAGGTAATGTTCTTCAACCATTTACACATAAAATACATCATGGAGAATATGTATGACATTTTTAATACTTCAAATATATGTAGAGTAAGTGCATTGTGGTCTGTGTAGGGGGGGGGGTAAAAACAAGCACTGTGTGTGGTCACAGCCTGCCTCACAGCTTATAGGTCTCTGCCCCTGAACTCTGTTATCAGGAAATAACTTAAAAACTGTATCCTTGTATTAACATTCATTATTTAAAATGGATATGACAGTGTATTATGTTGACAACATTGACTTCTCAAATTCTCCTAAAGGTTTTCCATCTCTACTTAAAGCACGGGAAGATTTGTCCCCTAATGTGTGTATAATTTAAAATCATCTCTCCAGTTGCTTACCAAGAGACAGTGGACGAATTCTGGCCCTCCCACCAACATAGTGAAATTGCCAAGCTGCTCAGCCAAGGCCAAGAGCACCTCATCTTCATCGTAGATGGTGTCTAAGGGATGACAGAAAGACTTAGTAAGTAAAAAACACATTCAGCATTTATCTATGTGACATCCTTTTGACAATAACACTGAGGTCACAGCTGCTGTCAAACATTAAGGGGTAATAATAAGACAGACTATTTACCTGTGAGGAAAGGAAGAAGTTCAGTGCGAGTCCTCTCAACACCAAGGGCCAGAGCAATCGTGGACAGCTTCTTGATGCTGTTCAGTCGTAACTATACACAACATGGACATAAGTCAGTGAAGCGTTCTTGTTGGCACCCACGCACCAAAACAAGATCCTTGTATGTGAATACATACTTGGCAATAAACCATTCTGATTCTGAAAAGTATTTATATTTTCCATCCTGGCTACAGTCCGCGTCTTTGCAATAAATAGCAAACGTTAGATGAGGTTTATCAGCGTTTCAAAAGGCGATTAACTAAGATAACCGACTCAAAATACTATCTTAACGTTCACTGAGAAGGAATAAACAGGCTAAAAACGATGGGTTGTATCCACTGCGGCCTTGAACGCCCTGCTGTTGTGATTGCTAACTTTAACGTTAGTCAACAGCTAGCATACAGCTGGTCACTAGTGATGCGACGTTAATGCTAGCGGCTAAACCTGTGATCCGGCTGGCTAGCCTTACCTAACAAATGTTATTACCTTTACATTTCAGTTGATATACCGGCCGAAAATTACATCGGGCGTTACTCCAGAAATCAAATTGACGTCGTAAATAATGAGAGCAAACCAGCTAGATTGGCATGACAGGGTGCGCCCGGCAGAAAATTCCTTATAGGCCTTGGCCGGGAACGTTAGTTAGCATATGTGCTAGCTGGCTAGCTGATAATCAGATGCCCGACTGAGAAAATATTTCAAAATGGCTCTATTTTACGGTTCAATATAAATGAGAATTACAGTCGAAATAGTGTTACTACCTGAACATCCTCATTTCGCAGCTCATCAATGAGAACGGCGATAGGGTAGAGAGAATCGTCTCCATCAGCTCCTGCCATTTTGGATACTGTTGTAGTTATCGAATGGCGCTGTGGTGCTGCACTACGGGGTTTCTGCCAGAGAAAAGCGGCTGCAGGGCCCTCCCTCTTCCGCTGCTGCTGCTGCCTTCAAGAAACCACCGAGAAACCCGCCAAGGAACAACATTCATTTTATAGGCTACAAACAAAACTAAATTAAATACTTTACTTAAACGAGCAAAACATTCAGTGATATTAGAACCTCCGAACTGTGTAATACGTAAAGTTGCACCATGGTTACAGAAGTAAAAGTACACAATGCTCTATTAAAGTCCTGAAAATAAAATGTATTCCTATGTTACCATTAAAATATTTACACCAAAGTAAGCCCACACTGTAAAGAATAAAAAGAAAAGTTAAAACTCAACATTTGTTTCTTCAGAGAACCTTTGTTTGTGTCAGTATAAAGAGCAATGGTCTGATGATATATGGACTAAACCAAAGGTGCATACATTTGGGATGACAAAATATGAATATGGCACTGAGAATTATGTTGTATTTAATTTATCTTAAAAGATCCTTATGTGCCCAGCAGATGTCAATCTGTAAGAAGATGTGTTCAATGTACTGTTTAACTGATACAGCAAATTAGTTCAATTTTGTTTCTATTGCCCTTTGTACTGGGAATACTTTGTTTAGTAAGTTAAAAACAGATATTGAATTTGTAAATATGGATGATGCACAAAGATTGAGTTGACTGTTCACATATGAAACATTTAGACTAGCTAGTTAGTTTGAGTAAGCCCAGCAGATGAGGAGGAAAACACTCTCAGAATAAACTGTAGGTGTGTAGCAGTAATTTTCAGTGTACAGTTTATTTGTTATTTCAAATATATAATAATGTGGTAATCTTTTTCTTCAACTCTTATATTGTATGTTAAAAAAAACTAAAACTATATATAAAAAATATAACTAAAACGTATAATTATTATTATTATTATTATTATTAGAAGTAGTAGTAGTAAGGGAAATATAGAAATTCAAGATTTCATCATGGGGGAAGTAGTAGGTAGTATTGTATTAGTTAGCATCAGAGAAAGAGGGCGAAAAGTGTACTGTCGCATCAATATTCAAATTTGAAAGTTTTGTGGTTCAAGAATTGCTTTTATTTTGAAAGACAACGAACCGGATATGTTATTCTGCTTCCGGCGTGTGCGTAGATGCCGGTCAAGATGGCTTCTCAGCAGCAGCAGGCTGGCGGGCCGATGTCTCAGGCTGGATTACAACAGCCTACTTCGTTACAACAACAACAACAACAACAACAACAACAGCAGCAACTGAGCCAACAGCAAGACTTTGATCCCGTTCACAGATTTAAGATGCTCATTCCTCAACTGAAGGAGAGCCTGCAGGTAACTGCGCCGCATAGACGCCACATCACAACAGCTGGAGTTGAATAACGAGTTCACAGTCGGCATACTGTAGTTTCACAAATCAATTGAAGATATGCAGCCGTGTGCGTCAAACCTGTCGCTTTATTTTTCATTTTCAGAATTTGATGAAGATTGCATCCCTGAATTTGGCCCATAACACGTCAATTGACAACGGCATGTAAGTAGCCTCGTTGGGGGGGGGGGGGGGACCTTACAACGATGGTCCTGGAGAAAGATGTTTCTGTCAACCAGGTCTCCTGATTTTTTTTTTGTTGATTTGTTGTTTCTTTTCGTTTAGCAAAAGCAGCGACGCCACAGTTCAGCGCTTTGACAAAAGCCTCGAGGAGTTTTATGCCCTTTGTGATCAACTGGAGCTGTGTCTGGTAAAACCTAAACACAATACACACACTCAAAACCCAAATATTGATATGGAACCTGGATTTATGTCCTTTTATTGGATACATGATTAATTACCACTGATGTTAAGGAAGTGCCCTCTTATTTATTTTTTTAACCTTTTTAGATTTTCTATATTAATTCAACAGTTCAAATACTTTTTTGTTTTTGTAAATGTTAGAGCCACATTTACTAGATGGGAGGAGGGAGCCTCACAAGGAGCCTTTACCTGATTCCTTACTTTATCTCTGTGGGTTAGTTAGATATGGGTAAAGCTACTGAATGAATACAGTAGAACAGAGCATTGCTATGACATAGAGTATTGACGAATACACCAGCCACAACACACCGTGACTGCTGCATCGAGATAAGATTGGAAATAAGTGAGAAACTCCTTTTTCAAGAATTTCAAATCCAGTTTTCTTGTCCCAGTTTTTTCAATCCTGTCTTCAGCACAATCGTATTGGTCAAGAACAATATACTGCAGACCATGTATAATGTACACCACACACACGCACTCAGGTTTTTGTCTCCTCTGTGCAGCGGCTGGCATACGAGTGCCTCTCCCAGAGCATCGACAGCGCCAAACACTCGCCCAACCTGGTCCCAACAGCCACAAAGCCAGACACGGTGCAGACGGAGTCCATGTCTTATGCCCAGTACCTCGGCATGATCAAGTCTCAGATTTCCTGTGCCAAAGATATCCACAACGCTTTGCTGGAGTGTTCCAAGAAGATCGCAGGAAAGGCACAGCCTCAGGGAATCATGTAGACCTGGACCCGACTACCCCGACTCTGTCTGCATCTGGTGACATTTAAAAAGAAATTGATGGATTTCAAATTTGGGGCTGTCCCATTTTCAGAACTCCCTTTTGTGCTACATTGGTCAAAATGCTGTTTCACTTTTCAAGATCTTGTATATTTGTAAATTTTTTTTTTTAAGTAACTTGTGTTTCTGCTGTTTAAATATTCCTGACAAAACGTCATGCTCTAAGATGACCAGCAGGTGGTGGCAGAGCTGTACCTGCCAACTCGGTATTGACAAGTCTTTTGTAGCTTATTTGTATTGAATATTAAAACCTTTCTACTGATGCAAATGTTTTCTCATTATTCAAGATGCACAAAAGAAGCCCCGTCCATCAATAACACGTTTAGCTGATGAGGAGGATGTAATGTTAGAGAATGATTAGATGAGAGTAAAAAAACCTATGTTGTCCTTGGAGGATCTTTTAAAAGATCTAACTGGTATGTTAGGAGTGTCACTGTTAAGAGTTTTTGTAGTTACTGAGGTTTCCAGAATGTCAGTGAACATGTTATGAGTTTAGCCATCTCAGATACCTGTGACAGTGATTTGTGTGAGATGGCGTACCCGTGAGTGGCAGAGAGTTAGGGAGGATGATTGTTGTTTTTCCTGTCAGTTTGGGGAGCAGGAGGGAGGGAGTCGGAGCGAGAGGCTTACGCTCCCTGCTCCTGGACTGAGGAATCGGCTTCCACTTGGATCCTCCAGCTATATGTTGGTCAGAGGCTTCTCGATTCCTTCCTATCCGTATGCTGGAGCTAAGGGATTAATGAAGTCCGATACACAAGCATGTGAGAGGGTAGCCTGGTGGGCTTGCAGCTGCGTAACATCTCAAACCAATGTGAGGTACTGACAAGTGCTTCAAGCACTGTGCTCGCCTTGGATCCAAAAATACTACCCTGCTGGGCCACTTCCAAACAGGCACGACCACAGGTTCATCACAATACACGCTGATGCTCTCAGAAACATACAGACAGTCGCTCATTAAGCATTTGTGTGAAAACAATTTCCTCCATTCTTCTTTGTCAGTAAATCTTAAGGTGAAACCGGTTTGGGACTGATAAAAAAAATAAATAAAAACACCAGATCTTTCACATTTTTTATTTTCAGACAATAGCCTGTGTCGTCACAGAACTTGTGTTTAAAGCTTGAAAAAATATACAAGAACAAAGCTAGAATTATTGAGAATAATTCAGATGTTTTCGAGATATTGTGCTATGCTATCAGATGAAAAACAAGAGACACCAAAGTAACATATAAAAATGGAAGAGTATAATTTTTCTTTTTACAAAGATTACAGCAGATAAAATGCATGTATCTAGAGCATGGGGTACTAGACAATATAATTACAAAAAAGACCATTTAGACAAGTCCATTAGTGGATTTGAAAGTCATTAAGTCACTACATTTTGTGTGTTGTTTGTTGCATTATGAAAATGATACAGTTCTACTCATTTGGTGTAAAATGACAAATAAATTAGCTTTCTGACTATTAATGTGTAATGACATAAGTGCCTTTGACCGTTAATTACATGTTATTACATTTCTTACATTGCATGAGTGTGTTTTAATCAGTTTTAACGCCACTACATCCATAGAAATACTGATGACCCTTTTAGTTCCCTGGTTGTTGTGGAAGATTAAAGACCCTTTGTACTTTTATTGTACTGTTCAATAAGATTATTGATACTGCTGGTTTAGCATATTCTGTAACCAATAAACTACAAATACATTTTATATTGCACATCCCTGTCAACCATTCTGCAAAGCATACCATAAGATTTAAAATAATTTTTCCTACTTCTTAACTGCCTTCATATAAGGTTTAATTAAAATGAACTTGCAGAGACCTTAAAGATACAATTCCTGATTGTGTTAGTTACAGTGCCTCGCCGAACCCCATATGTCTTGCCATCTTTATGTTTAGCGTGAACCGTGCTAAGATAAAATAAAAAAACAACACTTTTATTCCACTGTAACGGGGCGGCCGTCTTCAGCAGGTTTTTAAGTCCTCGCAAGTTGTTCTTCATGAAAATGGGAGCAGTAATGTGAAGCGTAAAGTCCCTTAAATGTTTTAAAAATTGGGTCAGTGTCTGCTGATTCTGTCTATCTTGCTAATGAAACCAGTGTGTGTGTGTGTGTGTGTGCGCGTGTGTGTGTCAGTACAGAGCACCAGAGCGTCCTGTCTGATGCTTGAAAGACTTTAATAAGCACACAAACAGATGCTTTTACTGCTTTGTCGAGTCTTTCAAGTTGCTTCTACCCTGGGCCTTGCCGTTTGATTGGTCGCTGTGAAAAATACAAAACAAAGTCAATAATCAAAGTTTAAAAACAGAATTAACCGCAGCATCATTACATGATGACAATATACAAACATAACATAACAAAACATACTTTGTGTGTCTGCTATCAGTGTCTCCCACTTCTAATTTGTCATTTGATCCTGAACTTCAGACTCTGGCCTGTCTTTAACACTACGTGGGGTCTGAGCATGTAATACTGACCTGTGGGGCTTCTCAGAACCCGTGAGGGCCGCCCGGTGAACACCACGGAGTCTGGGTTTCTCCGGGCGGGACATGGGACCAGGTGGCTGAAACTTGGACACCTCCTGCTGCCACTCGTCGTCAAAAGACTGTGCTTCGGCTGGGGGCGGAGGACCAGGATCATGTTAGGCAACGTTCTGTCTGTGGACTGATGGCCTAGATATACGCGGACAGTCTACTGAACTTGTCAAAGCACTCTAACGCGTATGATCTGACCACATTCAGACATCTGGAAAGTGCTAGATGACCAAAGATGGTCCTAAAACTAAAGCTGGCTAATATACCAGTATGTACTGTTTATCTATCATTGAAACAGTGTCTAGTCTTTTTAAATATTGTGAATGATGTTACATAATCTAATTGTTAAAATTATAAACTGCAATGTCAGATTTCTTCCAGAATGATCTCAGAAATAGCTCCTTCATGCTGTTATATTTTTGAGTGGTAGCCGATGGTAGCTACTGTCTCACTTTAACGTACATTCATCCAGATTCTGAAAGTCCTGGTTGAACTCTTTCTCTCCTGTCTTCTTGTTGTATTTCTTCTCAACGACGTGTCCCCTGTCCTGGATGTGGTGACCAATGGCCATCTTCTCCAGACCACTCTCAGAGTCTTTAACTGCTCGCCGGGTCTCCTTGATCTGGTGATAAAACATCATTAAACCCATCGGATGGTCCGTGAAAAAGCAGATTCATTCAAGAGATTAGCAATCAACATGTTTACCTCCATTACTCCTTTACATAAAACGTCCAGTCAGAAAGTTGGAAGGTTTGAACCACAAGTGTGGCTATTAATAGTATTAACGGCTGCATTCCATTTAGGAGTGCCAGTTCCGTAGTACTGTGTGTGCAGGATCACCAAAGTGATCTCTGGCACACCTTAATGGAACACAGCCATCATATTCCACTGTGAGAAAAGTTTGCTTGCGATAATGGCCTCACCCGGAAAGGCCAACGGGGAAGTTATCACCATCGTCACTCAGGATGAGCGAGTCTTCTACAGACAGATTTGCTTCTCAGTGCACTGAACTGTGCCCTAATGTACTGTGATATAATGTAGTAAACCATCTGATGGGGTACTTACGCCTCCAGGGGCACGGCGCGTCGTCGAGGTCGCCTGGAAGACCTTGGGGGCCTCATCTCCAACCTTTGAATATGTCATGACTGAAGAGGAGCTGAATGAGTGGGCGTTTGTATCGGTGGACATGTTCTCCTTGAAAACACAAACACACACACACACACACACACACACACACACACACACACACACGCACTGTTAAGCAAATGCAGCTGATGTGCCACAGCAGTCGGAGAAAGCAGCAAAACAAAAGGAAGAGAGCGCAGAATTATTACAGGAGCAAACTCACAACGTTTCTGTGCATCTCCTCCATCCTGTTCCTCATGTTGACCATCATGTTGTCGAACACGCCGAAAGGGTTCCTCATCATGTCCTACGCACACGCACGCACGCACACACACACGCACACACACACACACACACACAAAAGGAAGAGTTGAGTGGCTGGGCTGGTCACTCTGCATTATCAGCTCGTAAAAAAAACTCCATCATGTGTACAGAGAATACAGTGTGCTAAATGTGTCACACGTGTGCCATCTGGGAGGTTCACATTTTATCACTTCACAATATGGGACCTAGTAACATTTGTAACAAAACTACAAACCAAGTCCAGCATGCAAACAAACCTGGTATTTAGGTCTTCATTTGGGGGGTTTACTGTATAGAGAATTTAAAGATGGCCAACGCGCATTAAATGCATCGGCTTGACTGCACGGTTGGATTTATTGCAGGGCATTTAACAGATTAGATCATCTGTTGCTTGTAACATTTGTTGATGAACTAAATTGATTAAAAACACATTTGAATCACTGTCATTACTATATAACTGCAAAAGCACTTCGTGAAACTGGATTGTAAATCACAAACTCTTCTTTGTTCTTAGGACACAGATTACATGATCACACATTTTGAGGGGTGACGTTGCAGTACATATTAGATTTTGCAAACCTCAGACAGCGACCCACTGGTCATCCCACATACCGGTCACAGTCTCTCCGTGAGAATTATTTTGTGCGGCAGCAGCGCGAGTGCTTTTTGTAACTACGCATTCAAAAAATTCCATGAATTCGTAACGTGACATGGATTTGGAGTGAATGTAGAGGAAACATCGTGCCCAGTTACAGAGTTAGAGCATTCACATGGCCAGTATGGGTTTATATGTAAAACTCATATGATAGTGTACTTGAACAGCAGAGGGCTCTGCTGAGTGTGGTGTCAAAGGGCGACAATGACCGGCTCATATACTCAGGATTCAAACAATACCATTTTAGCAACATAGCATTATGTTGCGTTTGTATAGCATGTTACACACACACACCTAGACTTTTTGTTTGTTTGTTTGTTTGTTGAGGTTATTGCCAGTAAGCTGTTAGGTTGTCTTACATCGGTCACTAAGCCCTTGACACAGCTACACAGAGGGACAGCAGTGAGGAGGGAGCAGCCTGCAGCCTTCAGTCAGACCCTCTGTTCTCCGGGCCAAAACCGCAGGTGTTTATGACCCTGCGGCCCAGGATAAGCATCTCAACAGATATCGCTGTGTGTGTGTGTGTGGGCGTGATGCACAGGGGTACTGCGCATAATCAGCCGGGTGTTGAATGACTTGTGTTCCATGTGTAATTGGGTCGCATTGCCAGAGATTAGCGTGGATCTAACACTGAAACTGAGCTTCATTCTAGGAAGGCTGCAGTGGGCCGGACGGACCGGTCAGGGCAGGGATCTAACAGGGGGCAGAGAGTCCAAGGCTGCTCTCTCAGCTCTTTTCAAATGTCAAGCTGATGTAAAACGCTCCTGACCAGTGTCTCTGAAGCCTCACAGCCAATTTTATCCCAGAGTGGCATGTATGAACTAATAAATGCCAGTTACATATCTGCCGCATTATATTTAGACCGGGGTTGAGCAGAGGAGAGATTGAGGGTGCAAATTAAGGAACGTAGACCCAATGGTCTTTAACACATTATTTTAGGCTGTCTGGACAACTGCTGATTGACATTCTCTTTTCTATCTCTCTCTCTCTCTCTCTCTCAATCTGATACTGAACCTGCCACTGTGCCCTCTGAGGCAGCCTGCTCCTGCCCCTGGGGGGGAGCTATGAGTTACACCATAGGGGACATGTACTGTAGACGTGATCCACGCTTAAAAGGGAAAAGTTAGGTTGTGCTCAGCTCCAAGGAAGTGGTGCAGCGAGTGGGTTAAATCTGTGCTCTTTAGAGCTACAAGAGCGCAGAGAAGATAAGGAGCCACGGAATCTGACTGTGGTGCCCGGGGTGTTTTTAAAGCTGCTGTAGGCAAATAAGGTACGAAGGAACTGCTTAATTCCACGTTGCCAAACTTTCCTTCTCACTGAGCGGGTGGGAAATAAAAGGGTATAAATCTACTACTATGACGACGCCAGCTACACCTATGCTAGTTACCAGTCTTGCGCAGTAGAAACCATAGGATCAAAGAGAGCACATCAAACTTATACTGATGCTTGATTGTCATTCAACAGTACTTTTGTACTTGGATGAATGCATTGAAGCTTAGCAAGCTAATGCAAGAAGTATCATGGGGCCAATGCGTCTGAGTCTGTGTTATTTTGTTTGCTGTGGCCGTGTGTAATTTTGCTTCAGAGTATGTTTTAATGCTGTATGTGTTTATGTATTTTTGTGTGGACATGTGATATCGGAGAGCGGTACGAGAGTGAGCTGTCCGTCATCGAGCTGCTAAATGCGCCAGTGCTGCCAAGGCACGTTCCGCCAAACAGATGGAGCAAAAGAGCAACAATGAGAAAACAGAGTGTCCATGACATCCGCGCGCACACACGCCTTTACAGAGCCAACAACACAGCGGCAGAGCTTCAGCCCTCTGACCACTGTTGGACACCACAAGACTGCTCCTTATCTTCAGATAAATTAGCGTGTGTGGGAGTGGCAGAGTGCTGTGGATTCTTGTGGTAATTCGGTTAACTTTAATTCTGTTATGGTTTATTGTTTGTGGCAATTAACAAAGCAGTCCAGGGATCAGGAGGCTATAGAAATCCTTTCTCCGTTCAAACTGCAAAGATCTCAAATCTGCGTCTCCTATGCAGCTCGTAATCCAGCTCAGCAGAAGCCTACCTTGTTTTTGTGCTGCAAAATCTGACACATGATTTAATCTTTCACAAACTCCTCATTGTATCCCGTTGTTCCTCAAAACTCTGCCAATGGACTGAGATACTGCATTTTCATACTCATAAGTAAACGAAATCTCGTCAACAACCGACAGACAGAAGTCAAACAACGTATGAAACACACACAAAAACAACATTTTCCTCCTAACACTAGATTCAATGGTTTGTTTCGATGGGCATTTTGCAGTGTAGCTCCATTTCACCCAGTGTCACTGAGGTCATTACATAAGCACCGAGTGCCCCTCCTCAGCTGGCATCAGCTAGTTAATGGCATGATGCTAATAAAGAGAAAGAGGTTAGGCTTCTGATGAAAGTCATTATCAAGGATAAATATACAGGCTCTCATGAGGGAGTGGGATTAAAGCAGGTGACAGGGACTAAATCTGACTTAGCAGGGATATATAAGCAGTACGGGGGCTGATTTGATTTGGAAAGGTTAACAGGTGCAAGACACGGCAGACCAAAACTACTATCTGCCTGTTCGTTACCAAAATGGTCCAGAGCAAACATGAGTCCGTGAGTACTCTCCAACCACCATAACATGACCACATATTGAAAGGCCGCAGCTTTTACAGCCTCAGCTAACACAACAGAATCCTCAGAAGTGTGTGAAATAAAAGATTTATGGGGAAGCGGTTATATTTGGAGACAAACTATATTTTAAGGTGACCCTCCTATTATCCTTGGGGTCAATTTGATTGATTAAACATTCATTCAATGTTTAACGTCTTGAAATAAACGACAGACTTCATCGTTTTTGTTGTTGAAATTTTATGGCTTTCGTTAATTTAATGGGGACAACTGAGTAAACATACAATGTATTTTACAATTTGACCCCATCATTGGCATGATGCAATTTGACTCCAGGCTGTTTTAGCTGTATAAAACGCAACATTTGTTGAGGTTGTTTTGGCAGATATTAAGGTATATATGACATGCAATTTTATAATGTTCAATAAGCCTACCTCTGCTTTAGGGCCCTAACCTTACATAAACATACCTGTAGTAGTGCGAGAACCCCTGAAAGATCCCACAACAATGGGTCCGGGTAAACATGTAAAAGCTTGCACAGCAAACCACGTCTCTTGGTGCTTTGTGTGCTCTCTCTTTATGTTCTTTCTCACTTGAAAATGACCTCTAAGCAAAGGTTTTCTTCCAGGTTTTGTTACAGCTCTTTGACAGTGAAAATGGCATAAAAGAGAACGTGCCTGTCTGCGGATAATATTGAGGCGGACCCTGATTATTGGGGTTGACCCTCTTGTTGTCTCTCAATCACCAGCAGATTCTGTTCTCTCTTAGCCTCCAAGACTGGACACGTTACCATCCAAAAACGGAAAGTTAGAGTGCTGCTAATGTGAGACATTCCGCGGTTTCTCCCATGTCATACGTTTTGATGACAGAGAAACAAGTCAGGGCCAATATGGCATGTATGGGACAAGTGGGTCCAGCGGTTAGCCCTTCTTTACAATCCAGGTCCCCACTTGACTGTGGATTAATGTCTGGTTGCATTTTGTGGGCGCTGTCCCTTCAGACAACACATTCAGTATCACAATATGCTAGCTATGCCTGCAGGTGTGAAATCCCCACCAAAAAGATATTTCTTTCCAATTTTAGGTCAATCAGTGAGATTTTATGCTGATTTGGATATTTTCCCAAAAGGTATTCTACATGTGTGTTTCATTGTAAGGGGCATTTAGATAGTCAACAAAGTGACTTGACACATACAATTGGATAAACATTGTATTCACAATAATGTTAGAACATTTTGAGGATAACAGGAGGGTTTAATTAGATAACCAAGCCAACTAGAATGAGATCAAAATAAACTTCTTTTCAGCAGCAGCTCCTCTCGGCAGAGCAAAGCAGAATTCTCTTGGGTCCTATTGGTTTGAGTGTTAAAGAAGTCTGTGAATGTATTTGCAAGAAAGTAGTGTGTCAGTGGAACAATGCACTATAAATAGGGCTCCTATGGGCTAGATTTAACTGTCCAGAGAGGCCAACGGGGTTACCCTTCCACTAAACCAGAGACTCACATGGCCCCATACCTCAGTGAGTGCTGCTCCAGTTACGCTGCCAGTGGACAGCTTCCACTATAACCTTAGTAAACTTATCACTCCCACCAGACACGCATTTCTGAGGTTATAAGGCCATGAGCGGTGGACAGAAAGGGGCATAAGGTCTAAGTTGAACTGTATGAGTGAACTGCTGAAGCATGGGCTTCATCCTTTGTCTCACATAGACCCAAATGATATGTACGTAGGCTAGTCAGTCACGCGTTCGTACACACATCCTGTGACACACTTGGAAGAGCTTTATTGCTTATTAGCAGTGAGTCCACAAGTAGACAAACCGTACAGAATTGTACGAGGAGTGCGTCTTGAAATGCATGATCTCACCCTGTGCTCGCCCCTCAGCGCCGAGGATGAGCTACGATGCTCTGCCACGTCACGACCACGGTTTCTCCCGTCCATTATACCGGGCACTGAGAGCCCGCCGTACGGCTCAGAGAAGCTGCGCATCATCTGCCGCATGTGTTCCCTGTGAGCCCGGAATGGATCCCTACGGCAGAGAGATGGAAGAAGAGGAAGTAAAGACAAAGTGAACCTCGGCATTCAGCGAGGAACCCTACGCAACTCTGCAAGATGATGTTGAGGACCGCAAATCACGACAACGGTTCCTGGAGAGGAAAAAGAAATTAAAAGTATCTGCACCACATACTGCACTCACGTATTTAGTAACTTCAATAACCTACGCCAGCTTGGAGCCTATTACTATGGAAGCCCATTTCCGCCACTGTGATGAAAAAAACTAAGCTCCAGTATCTCAAAATATTGACTTAGTATCTCAATATATAATGACTTAGTATCTCAAAGTAATGAGAAACTTTCTCAATAATTTGAGTTAGGCCTGACAGCTAAAGTCATGTGCACTAGCTAGCTTCCTGCCATTGCACTCGGAAAAAAGGGAGGCAGGCTGCTGGTAAATGAAGGATGCCACTTCTGC
>JAVQJD010094736.1:0-32602 GCA_036023655.1 Nannoperca australis | reverse complement strand
CCTGTTTCATGCCAGTTTATTAAGCTGTGTATACGTGTACAACTGTACTGTGAGTCAGACTAGATAATGCTGGAAGACTTCTTAACAGGATTCATTAACAAGCAGTTGTGGATTATTCTTCTATTTTTGAGGGATGAGGGAATGAAAACCAGAGAACTTTTTGACTTTTTATAGATGAGGCTGGAAATCAAATCTCTGTTTTTGCAGGTCTGGACATATTTTTAATACATACAAAATTCTTTCTTTTTCAAAAACTGGCTGCTAACAAGCAGCAGACTGACGGGGTGAAAGAGTGAAAGATGGGCAGCAGCAGAGAGCAGGTGAAAAGAAAAAAGTGAATACAGACGGTGCAAGAGAGACAGTCAGTGTTTTTGCACAGGAGCTGTGAAAGTTACAGATGTGTTTTACTACCAGGGAGGAGAGAAAAGGTCTTTGTGCAATATATATATATATATATATATAGCATGTGAAGAAGGAGGAGGAGGGGTTACTGCCTGAGGGCTAAAAGCTTTGTTCTGTGCACACACACACACACACCAATGCCACACACATGTATATATAAACACACACAAGCCAAGGTCCTGATCACACATAACACTCTTCCGTGAAACACAAACGCCCAGGCTGACCCAGATAGTGAGTTCTGAGTAGGAACAGATCATGAGGAAAGCAGGAACCTTTTCACCACGTGTGTGTAACATGTGGGAAAGGCCAGGTGACAGGTCGTCATCGTCATCTCGCTAAATGCTCAGTCATTTTCTATGCAAGTCTACGCCTGCACAGCTGGCCATGTCGCCTCAATAACGCGTACAGGTTAAGACTGGCCGGTCATTCCTCGAGCATTACCACAACAATACGCAGACAAAACAACTGACCGCTGGCCCCTGCAGCCATAAATCAACACACGCCACACGGCTGGACTAATCGCTGCATGCATGCACATAAATCCATGACACATGTTAATACATTCTCCAGCTAATCTTGTGACCGAGGCCGTGTGGCGGCACTTTGCAGGGCGCAACCCAGGTCTCAGCCTTGATCCCCGGGGGGGAAGTCTGGAGTCCTCCAGAGGAGACACTCCTCATCTAACAACATGCTACGACTGAAGGAGGAGGCCCCCGTGCTGCGTCAAACGCATGGCAAGAGACTTTGTTGTCGTTCTATGGAGAAATTTGAGTTTGAGCCTCAAAACAGACAACAGACAAGAAAAAGACAAGAAAAGAAACAACTAATTAAAGAGAAAGACAAGACAGAAAAGAAAAAGAAAACACAAGATGAACAAATGAAACCAGAACTTTGCTCGAGGAGACAGAAAATGACTATCTTTCTATGTTCCACCTTCATTGTAGCAGCTCCACATCATATTTCTACAAACCAGATGGTTTTCATGCACGTGGATAACTCTTGATTTAACACACATTTTCATGATAACACGAGTGTGTGTGAGATGGAGAAAGGTGGGAAGTGTAAACAGCTATCCTCTTTGTTCCCAGGGCTCGTTTTTACAGTTCCTCAAGTCTGCACTGAATTATGTAAAAGAGCTTTTACTGTTTACAATAATGTTGCATCCTCTGCCTTGAAACTTCTGAACTTGGATCTAAAATGGCAAAAATTTGGTCTCTTTGTGAATTTAAATCATTGCTGGAGAAAGTGTGTGCTCCATCCTCTGGATGCAGTCATTTTGGGGCATTTTAAGCTTGGTTACTTGTATGGTTTTAGCCCGCTCCTTGGTTGAGGCTATTTAGGTTATTTCTATGGTGAAAGTTTTTGTATTATTTTGTATAAAAAATGTCTTTCATTAATTCTGATTTTGTGGCATATCTTTTGTTATCTGTCTAATGTTCTTTATTTTTAACTGAGGGTCTTTGCTGCCTATATTGACCAGGACACTAATGAAGAAGAGTTTTTTAATCTAACTTAGGCTTGTTTATAAGAAAAGTTTGAGATTTTGTGATATACACTTTCTTGCTGAGAGTTAGGAGAGAAGATGGATACCCCTCTCATATCTGTCCGTTACATATGAGGCTACAGCCATCAGGTTAGCTTAGCTTAGCATACAGGGGGGAAATTAAAGTGTAAAAACAACATGTTGCATTTTCTTTCTAGCGTTTTTATGTTCCAGGCTATTTCCTGGAGCCTTGTCGTTCACTACTATTTTAGAGCTTTAGGAGTGCTGGTAGGTGGATTTTGTTACTTTTGTACATTGTCAGGCCAACTACGTTCAATCTTTGTGTCAAGCTAAGCTATATTTAACGTACAAACACGAGAGCAGCATCAATCTTGTCCTCAAGAAAACAAATGAGCACATTTCCCAAAATGTCAACCCATTTCTTTAAGTAAATAAAGATAACATAAAGATGACGTAGAGTAAGAATGTCAGAATGGGTGGGAAGTGAGTGAGAGGAAAGGCAGAAAGGGATAACAAGAACATGCCAGAGGGATTTGAAGGAAACTCAAAGCACACAGGAGCTGATATAAACAGACTTTAACAAGCAGAGGTACCTGTTTTTTGTAGGGAAGCAGGTACCTCTGCTTGTTAAAGTAGTAAAGCAAAAAAAGTAAAGATCAGTCTGAATGAGTCAATGTGGTTCGTGTATGTGTGGCTTAAGTCCCGTAAAGCAACACATCTGGGCCTGTTTGTCACTTCATGAGAACAACAGAAAGCGTGGCAGGGTCTGCAAACATTCATTAGAGCTGAGGAGTGGGTCTGCGTGCTGATAGTTGTAATAATATGTTTCCTGTGTAACAACGCCTGTGTAATGACAGACTGTGATTAGATCATCTGACTCTCGCTGCAGCAGCCTGAAGCCACGTTAATGTGTCAACAAAAACTCCTCAGGTTTCGGCCACAGGAGCGAGATCAATGACATTTTTTTGTGTGTTTCAACTAAAGTATTAAGTGTGCTCTATAGTAGTAGCATGTTTTTTGTGATGTCTGCTCGACCGGTGGGTTAGGCACGATGAAGTTAGAGGCTCTTAAATAATATGTCAATGTTATATCATGCATAAGTTTAAATCAGTCTGGAAAATTACAATTGTAATTGTGAAAGTGAAATTGATTCTAGTGCGCTAAATCAACTTAAAAAAATAATGTTTAGATTCCATGATAGAGATCTGATACCTTTTGAAAGATAATGTTATATTTGCATCTTTACTTTAAGGGATGTGGAAGTACTTTTTTGTTGAAGTGCCTGAAACGACTAGTCAATTAATCAATCAATCAACAGAAGCTATTTTAATAATCAATTCATTGTTGCAGTCAAAAATTGTGAAAGAATGGGTTAGGCTTAATCTCTGGTTGCATCCAGATTTGGACAAAATAAGGCATCTAAAGAGGTCACTTTGGGTTGTTTATTTTCATTTCCTAGATACATTTTTTTATAGATCAATCAAAAAAAGAGATTCCTCTGCAGATTAATTGATAATGAAGATAATCAACTGCAGGCCTAACCTGCAAGGCAAAGCCAGGGCAAACAAAAAGAACCCCAAAACACAGTTTTTTACAGCAATATATCTGAAGGCGACTCAGATGAATACATCAACATTTTCAACAACTGATAGACTTTCTCATGGATTTGGCAGCTGGACAGTAAAAGTGAGTTTAAACAGCGAGCGATTGCCAATGAGGGGGTGGGGCCCGCGCTCGTGGACGCGCACAGCGCCTTGCAGCTGCATTTGGAGTTTATGATGGTTCAACTTTTACAACTTGCCACAGCGGCCCTGCCTTGTGGCCATGGCAACCAGAGAAACCACAGTGAGGGAAACGATGCAGGAGCTGATTTGCCCCCTACACCTCCTCACCAGCAGAGAACAGACAGATCAATGAAGAGAGACGGTGTTGGAACAACATCAGAAGTCAAAGCTCGATTATCCAGTTGTTAGCAAAACCTGACATATTAATCGTGTCATACTGCTAACTATTTCCTCTATTGAGCTGCGTGATGAGATTATTCGCAGACTGTGGTGTACAGGCGGGCAGGGTCATCTACAGAGGACAATATTCACAGAGGAGATTTGAGTGCTTTCTGCATTGGAAAGTTCGCCCTTGTCTTTGCTGGCATCGATCTCTTTAGGCTGTGTGGTGAACTGCTACGTGCATGCATCTTAAATCACTTGCTGTTGCAGAGACACGCACTGTTAGTGATTCTTGGTAAATATTTACTCTCAGGAGGAGCAGGACATAAAGAGGAGCTAAGGCGAGAGGGAATGCTTAGAGAATTGTCGAAATTTGGGGTGAAAGCCTCGAGGAAAGAAAGGGCAGGAAGAGGAGTGCGTCTTTCTGTGAAGTGTCTGCTTCAAGCTGGTGTGTCTCTTCTGTGTTTTTTTCTTTTTCTTTGGGCAGCTTCTTCTCAAATTCCACCTTTTCCTCCCCTCTACCTCTGACAGAATAACTTCTCCTCTTGTTACACTCTGCACTCTCTCTCTCTCTCACACACACACACACACACACACACACACACACTCTTTCCCATAAATCCCTCTTTTCCTCTCTCTACACAAACCTTTTTCTCTCCATCCCCTCTATCTGTTGCTGACCCCACCCCTCTCTTTTCTCCTCCGTCCCCTCCACTAACAGGACTGTCTACGTCCTTCAATACACAGCCAAACACTAATTCTCACCAGCCTTCATCTCCATTTCTTCTTTGCCTCCCCACCTTTTCTCTCCCCTTGCCCTTTAGCTCACCCTCCCACTACTGTGTGCAGATTTTCTAAAAACAGTACTCTCTTTCACTACTACTTAACTGCGTCACTTCCTTTACCACCCTCCCTTTATACCCTCACTCTTTTACACACACACACACACACACACACACACACACACACACACTCTCTTCCCCTTTTGCCCTTCTCATTTCCTCTGTCCCTCTCTTGGTTCCCCTATTGCTTCTCCGCAACAGCACAAACACACAAAGCCAATCACACTTGTGATGGGCCTCTGGCACGCTGTGTTATGACAAACACACCTAATAGATAGGATGTGTCACACTCCGCCTGGCTAACTCCCTCAATTATACACACACACACACACACACACACACGCACACACAGTACATACAAGTCTGAGCAAAGTCCTGCATTCATCAGCACTTAAGGGGAGAGACTTAAGCAATGATAAGACATATAAAAATGCAGACCAACAATTTACTGCAGGAGCAAACAAGGCTGGAGCAGAGGCTAATGCTGGGTAAATATGTAACCCAATGAGTCAGGCTCAGCCATCACAGGACTGCTATTAGAGCTGCTGGCACACACAGGGCGAGTATCTCTGCCAGCTACTAAATCTGTTTTAACACGGGGGACTATCACACACAGCCGGGCAGAGACAAAACAGAAAGAAAGAAAGAGAGAGGAGGTGAAAGAGGACAAGAGAGGCTGCTAAATTATCTAAAGAGAGAAAAGTCAAGGTCCCAAGAGAGCAAACCTGGCCCCAAATTCAAGTGTCTACTTCCACTCGATGAGAGCCAGTTGTGGAAATGATGTGTGAGTGAAAATGCATAAGTGTCTGTGTGTGTGTGTGTGTGTGTGTGTGTGTGTGGGGTGTTTGTTAACGTTAATCTAATCACCTCCTCCAATGCTCTCACATAAGACAGACCTGCTACAAGTGGTCTGCTGGCAGAAATAACCCGGTCACATGTCACGCTGGGTATTTTTGTCATCATGATCAAATCTTAAAAAGGGACTATGGATCTGTTTTCCTTCTGCTTATTTCATCCGTTCGTCGCTCCATCCATCATGTGCCACATCTCACACATGCTTGATCGATTTTCATGAAACTCAAGCAGGAACTATTTTTTCTCACCTTTTCATTTTGCACTCTGATCATCTCAAGAGAGATGGCAGATAATATTGTTTTTTTCCATTTGACTAGTTCCTGGTATTGTTTTTAAGATATTTTTAGATAGAATATCTACCAATATGAGTTTCTGTATCACCAAAATTTCTTTCTTTCTTTTTACATAGCTTGTTAACATAAACACTTTAAGTGTATTTAATGCAGCTGTACAACAACTCAATAAATGCACTCAAAAAAGTGCATAATTATTATTTAAATCTGATCACAAAGGACTGCAGTTGACAATTAGCCTGCAAGCTAACACTGGCACAGTTACAGGACTTTTGATTCAGATATATTGTCTTTATAAATAAAGAAAATGTAGGTTAAATTCCCAACCCTACATGCATAACATCCATAAATAATTTGCTAAATGCCTCATTAAACAGTTTATAGTTCACACTTATTGACTAAAGGAAGATGCTGCAGTTGCAGGTGTTACATTTTTGTGCTTGCACTTGAAAATGGAAATATATTTAAGATGAGATCTAGGACTTTCCACTTGCTGTCGTTCTCTCTAGGGACAAGTATTGATTGATGTTTGGAAAATTACAAAGATGGCAGCAGGTTGTGTGTAAGCCTGCTGTTAATTTGACGCAGCCGTTGCAAAAGGTGGAAATATTGCAAGCGGGATCCTGCTGGGCTGATGCAGCTGATTTTGATTAATTTATATTTAATGTGTCACACACGTTTGCCAGGACAGGTGCAGTCTAAAAATGGATAATGCCCCGTTATTTTATGCTTTAAATTATTCCACCATACTGATATATGCAGAATATTAACAACATATTAAATAAAAAGGACACTGTGGATACGATCTGACTCACTATGTAGTTGTAAAACAATTCACCATACTCACTTTCAATCTCACATTTAATTTAGTGAAATCAAGCGTGGCATTCCTGTCTCAGTGAAACCTGAGTAACTGCGAGGTTTCTCACCTGTGTGTTGAAGGTGAGTTGGCCCATCTGTCTGTGTCTCTGACTACTCTTTTTGGCAGCACGTAGGCACACTTTGCTACAGATAATGCTCGCGCTGAGCTGCACTGAGAGGTTTTGAGCAGGTTGCAACCCCAATCATCACTGCAGCAGGCCCCAAGTCAGACAGGACATTACATCAATACACACTGTGCTCCTCACGCACGCAAACACTTGCATACTCACACATCGGTCGCACAGATACTGAACGCATACAAATGCCTACAGGCACGTTTATGACTTCATAGCGGAGGTGTGTATTGTGGTTGTCACCCCGTTTACACCCCTTGGAGTAGCTGAGGCACTAGCAGTCAGTTTCCATCTGAGTTCTCCTAGACAACATCAGCTCGCATTGGAGCCGGAGAATGATCTACCGATCAAACACACTCTGCTGGCCTTCAGCTCCTCCGTTTGTGCTCGCCTAACTGCTTCCTTCAACACACGGCATGCACATAAATCAAGCAGGACTGCAGGCCGAAGGAAGCAGAGGTGAGCATGGGACACTGAGGAGCTGGTATAAAAGTGAAATACTGAGACTTTTGGAAGTGGAAGTGTGAAGCCAGAAAATAAAGGGGAATATTTTGGTTTCTTTCTGGGTTTTATGGGTGAAGATCGTACCTGCGAGAAGCACCTGCGGTACTCCTTCTCTGGCCCAGAGCATCTGTAAACCTGAGGAGCTGCTCTCCCTCCATCCCTGCCTGATTCGACTCCCACATGCGGGACGTGGGGATGCTGCAGTGGGTAGACGTTGCCGGCTGGAGGGACCTGGGGGCTGAAGCCCGGGTGGAGCTCCCTGTCTCTGTGCATGGGGCTGGAGCGGTGGATCGAAGCGAAAAAAGGTGAAGTGGCAGGAGGGGAGTTTGGGCGCGAGAGAGGAGAGACAGGAGGAGGCGGCGCTGTGACGGAGTGCCAGTCAAAGCGGTGGCTGTTGGACTGGAGAGATGGTGATGGGGAGCGGGGGAAGTTAGAGTGATGAGGGGATGGGACCCGCTCTCTCGCCCTCCCATGCTCTGTATTGGTGTGTGAGGGTCTGTCAGCATGGCGGTGCGGGTTGCCAGTTGTGGTGGTCGTTGTGGGAAACTCCTCAGCAGAAGGTGCTTTGGTGCTCTCCTCCTCCTCAACTCTCCCTGCCTCCCCGTCTTCTCCATCGCTACCGGCCTCCTCTTCTTCTTCTCTCCTGTTGATCTCTGCGTCGTCTTCGTTGACGGCAAGTCCAGATGCTGGCGTTGCAGCGTCGGTACCGTTAACAGTGTGGCGAGCCTGCCGGTTGGGACGATGCAGAGGCAGAGAGAACGGGACCCTGCCGTACCCAAACTGACCCGGACGGATGTTTGAAGACCTGTGAGTCAAAGAGAAGGAGACAAAAAAAGGAAGAAGAAGAAGAAGAAGAAACGTAGTATTTAGAGAGAAAGATTTACAGACAGTCAGAAAGAGCCAGAGACATTGACAGAGATGAACAGAAAGACGGGATAAATGTCAGACACGGCTCATGTTACATACAAAATAACAAAATAATAACCGACATGGAGCCAGCAGGCTTAGTTGTGAGAGCGGGCAGAGTAATGCAGTGCGTGTTTGCATGACAAAAACCAGAAGTAATGATGTAATAACGCAGCAGATACCAGAGGCACAGACGGGCATAACTCTAACTCCCAATACTCACAACATCATAACAAACCCTCTCTAATGCCTAAACAATGTCAGCACTTTAACTAACGCCACCTGAATGAATCCTAAGCGTGCGCATCAAATGGCACTCTGAGGAATCAGCATTTTCTTTGATTTTGGTGACGTTATTGCCGTTTCCCGTGTTACATGCCGTCCACACGTCACCGGTACTTTTTTAACTTGTACATTCTTCTGTTTATTCCAAACAAGCCACTGTTGCTACTGCAAGCGAGGCAAAACTCACTTCCTGTGTGTGCTGGAGTCATGCAAAGACTTTCGTTAACTGACAATTGATTGAATCAGCGTTTCTGTAATGTCCACTGAAAAAAAAACACACGAGAATTATTGTTTTTAGAGCCCGACTGACACTGGATTTTACACCAATATCAATATGTTTGAGTCAGAAACATCCGATAATGATATTTTCATCGATAAGGATTCTATAAATTGAATGTGATCAAAATAAAGTGGGATATTTTACAGCTAAAGAATTTACTTGTCTGTGCTCTCTGATAGACAAACTATATAATAACTGAGATTAAACCTTTCTCACTTCTTGACCTTCGAAACAGCAGTTGAGAAAAACTATCTCAAAACAAGTTCCACTCAGCAGCCGTTCTGGATCTATCCATCAAATCAAACCATTTTTCTCAGCAGTTGCCTGGTTCTCATGGGAATTTCCATTTTTCAAGGACTTCTCAGAAGTGCTCAGAAAAAAGGAACATTTTTTACTTCTACATTTTCTGTAACGACTGGGCAACTCCCTCTGCTTAGGAAGATTGTTTGATTTGATCTAAAGCTCCAGACAATTATATTACTGCTGTTCCCACATTACCTCAAACATATCTTTTCTTCTCATGTATCGGTATATTCAAAGATACTGATATATCTGTATAAAGCTATCCTCTAATTGCTTAGTTTGCTTTCCAGTTGTCCAGTCTCACTCACCTCCTCGCAGGTAAACCCTCCCTATTGGGGGAGACAGACCTTCTGCTCCCGCCTCCTCCAGGCCTCACTGCTCCTGGATTGGTCGGCCTCCTGACGATCCGTGCTGGCTGGTTGTAGCCGTGTGTAGGCGTGTGGTAGGGCGATCGGTAAACAGATACATGGTCTTGATTGGTTGGGGAGTATTCTGGCTGGTAAAAAGGAGGGGATGGATTGGCCTGTCCCGGTTCAGGAGCTCCTCCTCCCCCGGCATTGGTATTGCGATACAGTGACAATCCTGGGTTGTGATTGGTGGGGATTGAAGGGGCGTGGTAAGGCGGGTGTTGCCCGGGGTGACGAGGAGGGTAGTAAGGGCGCACATGTGAGATGACAGGACCTCCAATGCCCCCGGGTAAATAACCTGCCCAGTTAGGTGGAGAGTGGGAGAGGGGAGGGGTCTGGGGAGGTGGAGGAGGTAAACACTTCCTGCTTCTCTCTGAGACGCCCACGCCACAGGTCTGAGAGCATTCGGACCACTCCCCCCAGTCAGACCACACCCCCTCCACAGGCTCTGCCTCAAACGCCTGTCTGGATCGTCGGCCTGCCACCTGGTGCGCGCGCACACACACACACACACACACACACGCACACACACACACACACACGGGGAGAGACAATTCGTTATTTATCTAATACAATTTTGCAATCCATTTAATCTGCAATCTAGTAATTATTTTCATTATCAATTAAACTTCCAGTTGTTTTTTGATTTATTGATTAATTGTTTAGTCCTTACTACCCAGAGTCCAGGGTGACATCTTCAAAAAGTCCAAAACCCAAAGATATTCAGTTTATATTGATATATAACAAAGACAAGCGGTAAACAAAAAGATTTGAATTTTTTTTCCAAATTTTAGCTTGAAACATAATAAAAAATAACAATTACCAAATTTATTTATATATTTTTGTCACTTGACTAACCGATATATTGACTAATTGTTTCAGCTCTACTAATGATTATTTTCTTGATTAATTGCTGGTTAGTACTATGTCTAAGAAAAGCTCGTCACAAGTTCCCATGGTGCTGTCCTAAAATGTCTTGTTTTATCCAACCAACAGTCCAAAACTCAAACATTTTCCATTCACATGCTTATAAAACTAAGAAAACCACAAAACAGTCACATTTGAGAAACTGGAACCAGTGAATTTGAACCTTAATTTTTGCTTAAGGAGGATGTCAATCGACAATTTAAGCTCTAATAATTTTATAGGCAATTTTTTGATAAATTACCTTCAACATTTTCCTCGTCACGCTCCCAAAAACCATATACTGATTTTTAACAAACGCTCATCCATCGTCACCATCTTTCAGCATTCAGCATTCAGCAGTACAAAAAGTCTGTGTGAGGCCCCTACCTGTACCTCTGTCACTTTATCTTATTCTTTTTTATCTAGAAACCACAATGAAATATAGACCAAATAAAATTAAGTTTCTGTATAGAGAAAAAAAATTATCCGCTTTACTAAAAAAGTTGGTTTAATCCAGCAGTTGATGTGTTTCCACTCCACTTCTAAGAGAAAACGTTGAAAAAGATCTTGAGTTTGTGCAGCTTTTTGTTAAGATTTCATTTAAAATTAAATTCTTAGTATGTTTTGTATTATTTTAAAGTGCTGAATAAGGATATTAGGTTTCTTATTAAGTCAGTTTAAAAAACGTTAGAAAGTTAAATTGAATGTTCATTTGCACGACAACTGACTGACTGTAAACTTAATTTAAAAAAAAGAAGAAAAACTGCAAATCTGGTCAGTTTTTTAAAGTTACTTAATTTAGCAAAGACGTTGCCATTGCAAAAATCTAAAATCTCTGGAAGGACTTATTTCTTCACAGTAACTCAGTCCACTGATGAGCTGCAGTCTCGTGAGTTTCCTTCCCCTGAGGCCAAAATATAAATCCTGAACTGTTCGTAGGTCACTCTGGCTTAGAAGAGACTCGGTCACCTGCCAGCAGCTTATGAGCAGATGGATAAATTCATTGGAGTCTGTGTCGTATTGCAGCAGAAACGACAAGATTGGGGCTGATCTGTCTGTGCATGTGTGTTTGTATATCGACACATGTGAGAGTGCATGTATGTGGGTGCCAGGTTGGGCTTTGATGTCTTCCTCTGCGGCTGCAGATAAATGCTTCTCCTCTCATTTCATAAGTGAAGCGTTGGCCTGGTTGGCAGACCAGCAAACATGAGAGCTGAACAAAAGTTTCCATTCAGAAAGAACCAAAACATAAATCTGCGCTCCACTTCTCTCCTTTCTCTCTCTTTGTGTGTGTGAATGTGTGTGTACACGGGCAGGAATATGCAAGTAAACATACTATGCAAGCTGGAGACGGGAGAGATGACAGGTGTAAGTGGCATACTTGTGCGTTTGTGGGAGTGTGTTTTTATGCATGCGTCGGTGTGCTCTGATACTCCGTTACCCAGAATAAAAGAGTTCCTGTCTCTGTCTGAAATGGCGAGAGGGTGGGAGAAAAGGAGAGAGAAAGGGGTGAGAGAGATGGGGGGGGGCGGCAGACAGGCCTAATGACTGTGTGTGTGTGTGTGTGTGTTTGTGTGTCTGGAAGGGAGGTGTGGTCTCTTGTAATGAGTGACATCAAACACACAGCTGCCACATAACTGGGAGCATTAATGAGCTCCGTTCAGTGACCCTGCAGCAGCCACCGCTGACCTCCGGAGCTACTGGTTAAACTCCTGCTACACCGCACAACCAGGCCCGGACCAAATGTGCTGAAGTGAACTCTCTTCTCACGTCTGCCTTAAAACACTGACATGCCGACGCATTAAACCGATGTGTTGTAATTATTCCTCCTCCCCATCCTAACCAGGTTCCATTGGAAGAGATGGGGGACAAAAATCCAAATTTCTTCTTCTTCTTCTTCTTCTTCTTCTTTTTTGGAGGGTATTAAGAACAATGTTGTTTGTATTGTCAGAGAGAAGTTAAGTTAAAGTAAGAGAAATATTGTAGTCTTGGACATCAGGGTGTGTTTACTCCGATAACACTGGATATACAGTGTGTAGATGTGCAGCAGAGAGCAACCAAGAACATTCAGACAGAAGGGTCGACCGAGATGCTCACAGATTAAGTGTCGTATCTGATTTTTTTGGCCACTTGAGGGCAGCAGAAACAAGTTGTGAGCACAGCATAGACATATCACCTTTAAACTTTTTTGGCACACTTGTTAGCAAACAGTTGCTTATTTACACATCCAGCAGAGCGATGGAGCAACATTATATCTTATTTGGTGTCGTGTTTCTGTCCATCTGGTGAATGAAAGTCCAATATTCATTCTCCTTATAGCTCCGTTTTTGTTCTCTACCATCTTCTGAGGGAAATATCTGCCTCTTTAGCTGCTAAATGCTCCGCTGTGTTCACAAGCTAGTTGCTAATTGTGTAAGTCTGCTGTTTGCTGCTGAGCAGGTAGTGTACAGTTTCACATTTCTTCTCTGAAAACAGCTGATTGCGTCCAAAAACGATGCTATAAGAGCTGCGGGAGTGAACAGAAGCAGTAAAGTTGCGGGTCGGACAGCTAAACATTTCAGTCACACTGCTGTCACATTGTCCTCTAATAACAACATTGATAATATCCACTTTAAGCTAAATAAACCATTTATAAACCTATATGGATTTTCTGAAAAATGAATTGACATACAACTGAAAGAATTACCTGATAAGGAAGATGGTGTTATTTATAAAGAAAATGCATTTTAAAGTTCAACTGCATTCAATTCCCACTTTGTGTATTCTTACACATTATGGACAGAAGGAAACATTTCAGCCTCCAACAACTCTTTCAATGGACATATGGACCGGTCAGGAGTGTTTTAAGACAGACCTAAAGAAATGTGAATCTATCCTCTAGTCGTCATCACCCTTCACCCCTCTATAGAGATGCTGTTGTCTGTGAATCTCACTTATAATGAGTTGATGACTCACCTTCTTCTTGGCAGCCTTGGTCACGGAGGTCGTGACCACCACAAAGCCCCACAGCACATAGAGTCTGAAAAAAGGGGAAAGAAGTGTCAGATCGACGTGTTTTTAAATATCAGCAGCTTGAATCTGGTCTTTTATAAAAGGACAAAATTGTTCCATGACCTAAACGTTAATTTGATATATGCAGTGAAAACTCACAGAGACCTTCATTATTCTCTGTCCAATGTGCATCAACTTTCTTGAACCGTTTCCCTTCGTGTACATTTAGTTTAAAAGCAGTGTTGAGTGAACACCCTATCAAATGTTCCAGTGACCTAACTGTACTGCAGCAACCAATTATGCCACTTTCTTTCCCACTACAGGTGGCATGAGGGCTCAAGGGGGGGGGGGTGAACACAAGTTTCTTTTTCCCTTCAGGGCTCAGAAGCAAACATCTCAATCAATCTGGGGAAGCCCAGGAGGCACTAACTAATTAATGGGTTTAAACAGCAAGTGTGTTTTCCCTCTGCATGCCTCTCCCTGGGTCTGTACACACCCTGAGGATGTGGTTTGAACGCACACACCACCACCACACTTGCAGGCGCAATCAGTCACAACATCTAAAATCATCTTGTACAGTGAGGTACTTTCTATTTGAGGTCTGGTGTTCAAAGGACACGGTTCATGGTGTGGGATGGTGTTGATGTCTCCTTTAATTTTGGGTTAGTGTCCTTAAATTTGACATGAAAATACTTTAGGAAGCAAGGCCCACTATAGCAAAGTGCTCAGTGCATCTGACAAAACCTATTTAATGTAATATTGAGTCTTTGAAGTCTTATTTTTCTCTTTAAGGTGAAAACTTCCAGATAAATCTGGAGTTTCTTAAATCTGCTCTTGTGTCTATACTTGTGGTTTAACACAACAATCCCCATGAAACTGCCGGGACAAGTGTAGTGGAAACAAGTGGAATACCAACTCTTCATCTGCCAAGAAAATAGCCTGAACATGATACTAAACGATCTGCTAAGATGGACTTTGCAAACGCCCACAACGAAAACCAAACCATCACCGCAATCACCAGTCCGCAGGCCACATGTAGTCAGAGTAATTGGTCCCTTCTTCCCACTGTGGTGCACCGCCGTGGTCTCTGGAAGCCTCCCCACACCAGACTACATAACTACCCCGAAAAACACAGACAAAGGTCCCGCACGGACGGACACAACAGAGTCCCTCAGGCCGAAGTAACGACCCCCTACGCGGGTCCACGTTTCCCTGGCCGCTACAGTGGCACATTGTAGAATAAACTCAGAACCACGAGGACGTGGAAAGGAGGGAGAGAGGGAGGGAGAGAGAGGGAGAACAGCGGGGGGAAAACACATCACAGAAATCCGCCCTGAGGAGAAAGAGGGAGCTCTAACCTAAACCCAGATGCCTTCGGGTAAATTCCTCTCATATATCCCGCACAGCGCCCGGTGCGCAACAAGAAGGCGTCACGCGTAAAAGTCAAAACGTCGCCACAAAACAAAACTTAAACGAAACAATAATAATCTTTTCCACAGCCAACACAAACACCGCGTCCGCTCAGAGGAAGATGCAACACTGTCCTCACGCGGTGCCGTGTACACGCAGACGGAGAGAGGCAGCAGGTTGCAGCTGTGTAAGTCACGCGTTTTACCTGAATAGCAAACTGAACCGCATGCTCCTCCAAGAGTCTCCCCACAGCAGATCTCGCCCCGCTGCTGATCACCGCTATTGATTACCAGTCCAGTCAAAGTGATCGGTTAGTGGTCCGTTCCGGTCCGTGCGGTCCTGAAAGAAATGTGATGAAGTCCTGCGAAGGCTTCTTCAGTTCTCTCTCTCTCTCTCTCTCTCTCTCTCTGTCCCCTTCCTCCTGTCACAGTCACTCCCCGTGAGTTTTGGAGAGTGGGAAGGATTCTGGTTTTCTCTCTTTTTCCTCTCTCTCTTTCTCTCTCTCTCTTTCACTCGACAACTTTTTTTGGGTCCTTATTTTAAACTGGTGTGACGCCTGGCAGCTAAGGGGGGGGGCACGGGACAGGAGACACAAAATGGACAGATTACACAACACTCTTTTCACACGCATAAACCATACACTCTCTCACACACTGCCACTCTCTCTCTCTCTCTCACACACACACACACACACACACCACTATGGGCCCTGACTAAGCTAGAATAACTCTCAGAGCCGCTTTCTTAGTTGCACAATCCAACATAAGAATGCTCCATTGTACCGGGCCACACTGATCGGTAGTAATGATCTACTCATTGTCGGAAACAGCCCTGAGCTGGCAGCATCTGCAGCAGGGACACTTTGTTGGGGAAGTCCAAAGCCTTATGGGCTTACTATGGTGCCAACAGAAACACAAATTGTCTTATAACAAAGCAGGAAGTGGAAAATGTTTCTTTTTTAATTTTAAATGGAGGATATATGGCTGTTGACTTACTGGCAGCATGGAGTTGCTTTGCAAAAGATATTTTTGAATGATATGAACTCGGCGGTGTTTTCTCCTAACTGTTTGATCACAGCTATGCACTTGAAAACAGACATGCTCCACCAATTTGGAGCCCAGATAAGTACACCCAAGAGACTTGCCACTTCACACAGAGGAATAACGACTCTGTGTGTGTGTGTGTGTGCATGTGGGCTTTGAACCTCATGGTTGCGGTCTCCAGCAGATGTGAAAACTGCCTGATGCCAACTTGTTTACACAATATTTATTTGGTTGTAATCCAGAGTTTCCCAGTCAGTAAACGCAGTTTGCTAAAACAGAACATGCAGACCAAACACAGCCCACAGGGGACAGTGGGAGGTAAAGTCTGTCACAGAGTTGGAGAGAAAAAAAGGAAAAAGTTCTTCATGGGATAAAGAGCTTTACTCGAAGTTTGACAGGCTGATATGTTGGGTATCTACTGGAGAGACTTCTGGTGGAATGTAAAACAAGCTTTTATACAAGTTTGAGGGAAAATGGCTGACATGGTAAAAATATATTGTCAAAGCCAAAATTCTGCACATATTAACCAAAGTCTCAAACAAAGTTATACAAACAAGAACAAACGAGAACTGAGGTCGGCAGATGTTTTTGTGAGCTTGGAGAGTTGAGAGAAGTGGAAAGTGAGTCCCATTTTCTTCCGTACACACTATGGTGATTAAGATAAATAGTGTATGTTTTTAATGAAATTGCTCCACAAAACCAGGAAAAATTCACACACAATAAACTTTAAAAAAATAAAAACTGGAATGGTTGTTTCATTTGGATTTTTTTCACAAACCTTGTCTGAAAAGTGGAGAAAAGAAAGCAAGATGGACTATTCAGTCTTTCTTTAGATTTTCCTAGTAGTTTATAATTATAAGTATTTTATGAATTTTGATGCAAAATCAGATTATAAAAGCTGTGTGAATTGGTTTTCTTTATTCTTTATTTGGCTGCTTTGCGGCATCGTTTAAAATGTAGGCTATGTGCTGCTTTCTGGATCTGGTTTATGTTTAGTAGTGGTCTCTTTTAAGCCCTTGAGGCTTGGGCACAGATCATGTTCATTACAAATAATGAAGGACGTCATCTTCATTATGAAACAAAAAACTTAATCAGGAGAGATGAGATGATTAGCGGAGACAAGAGGGGATGAAAAAAAGAGGGAACAGACAGGATTGAGTGCATGGGAGTAAACAAGTTAGATGAAATATGGATAGATGAGGAAAATTAGGGAAAAGGGAGGAACAGTTAAACTAATGTGACACTAAAAACATGGTTTACTACTGATCCACTGGGAGCCCAGCTCATCAACATAGCAGCACCTTCCAGAGTTGGTAGATCTTTTTCGAGGACATTTCTGATCCTTCTTGGACCTCCTTATTAACATTTCCCACCCTGGTGCCTCTGAGAAGAAAGGCAAGATGATGGAAATGTGAGAGAGCGTGATGAGTGGAAGGGAGGGCGGGTACGTGGTGAACACATATTAACACACCCAGGCCTTGAGATGTCCCAGGGCCGGGCCGCTGCTTTTCTTGGACAGGCATTCTACACAACATGGACGCAGCGATGATAAAGGAGATTAGCGACTTCAAAGCCCGCTGCGAGCCAACAACTGAAGATTTAAACCACATTACAGAGCGGGTTTAAGATTTAATCTGTCAAAATAAAAAACTTAATGTTAAAGGCGTTTCAAGAATGATGAGGGTAGATTCCAGCAGTAAATGCACATGCATAGACACATATGCAGTAGCTTAGGGTGTGTGTGTGTGTGTGTGTGTGATTAGAGAAATGGATATCTCTGTACTTCTAAGCAGCGTGTCTATCAGTAACTACAATTAGCCAGAGGTCATTGCCATGGCCACCAGTGGTCCGTGACCACTTATAGCCCTCTGCTCCCCTCATCCCTCCCTCATTCTCGCTATCAGTCTCCATCTTCTCCCTCTTTCCCCTATCTCTCTTTCTCTGGATCCCCAAGAAGCAATAACTAACGTGTTGGCCCGCCAACACGCACCACCAACCACACGACCCTGATAAGCAAAATGTCTATATCAACTAGTCACCACAACACACAGACGCAGTGGAGGTCCGCATGTAACAGCAGATGTGTTATTTGCCACGGATGGCTGATCTGAGTAATGGTACTGCAGATTAGAGTAGCAGGGCCCTGTGGGAGTGATATATCACTCAAAAAAACATCTTGCATGTACAAACAGCCTGCTTCCAGAAAACACACACACCCCAGCCTCTGGCCCAGAAACAGTAGGCCTGCGACCCTTTGACTGTTAAAGTCAATGAGGCCTGCAGGCTTCTTCAGACCAGAAGACGGTCGGAGATCGGGGGTTTGCACCTCTGCAGGCTGCCTCCGATGAAGACAGCACCAAAACAGAGTGACTTAAAAAGGTCAAACAGAGGGGACTGGTATTAAGATCTGTCTGATGGTTATCAATAAGACCAGACCACAGGCCCCAGAAAGCCCTGTTCATGTCTCGATGTTCCAGTAATGGTAACAGAAGAGCTTAGTCCAAACTCACTCACAGACAGAGAGAGGAGTCAGGGCTGAAACATGTTTCAACAAAGGTGCATGTAATCTTTGTGTAGGAGGGAAGAGAAAGGTGTTGCCATCTAGGTATAAGTTTTAAAATATCTCAACCATCTGGATTGATTTTTGTACAGACATTCATGGTCTCCAGAGGATGTAGCTAACCCACTTTGGAGATCTCTATTTTATGTTTTTTTATGAAATTTGGAACAGACATTCATGGTGCCCAGAAGACTTCGGAGTAATGACTTCGGTAATTACCTGACTTTTCCTCTAGTGCTACCAGTACATCAACGTTTTCACGCATCCAGTAAAATATCTCAACATCTACTGGATGGATTGGCACAAATTTTTGGTGCAGACGTTGATGGTTCCCAGAGGATGAAGCCTAAGAACCTTGGAGATCCCCTGACTTTTCATTTTGTGCTTCATACTTTGGAAACATATGGACAGGTTGGTTGGACTTGGAGACAATAACCTGGATTTTAAACTTGTACATACAACATGTGTAACTTCATGTTTGATTTCCTTCTCTTTTTCAAACCTGCCTTCCAACAAGAATTGGATTAACCAATGAGCATGTGTGATGCGCATATGGTGCAGAATGTGATCTATGGTTACCCATTAAAACCTTCTCTGCGTAGGTTCGCAGCGACATTTCCATGCATCTTTGCAGAAGCTCAACTCCAAGAGACTAAAGCGCACACCAGAGCTGGTGTACACACCTGCAAAATCTAAATTACACAAAATCCATATCTCATGTCCAGTCAATCACACACGCAATCGACTGGTTAATTTTCCAGTAGCTTTTAGGTTACATCAACATGAAAGCAAACAAAGAATCAAACGGTGAAAGCACAAAGGATCAAATTTAGGTTGAAATTGTTTTCCATTTACAGATTTTTTTAGGTTTTTCTGTCAGTGTGGTTTCCTAAATGTGGCAGCCGGCTGCAGCACATATGAGCATTACATAGAAGTATGTTCGCACATGCCTTCATGACTGTATTCACACTTTGCCTGTGCATGTTTGAATGATGCACAAGTATGTGCAAACAGGCTTAAGGCAGTAGTATATAGTTCAACATACAGCACATTGAAGGTGACACGTATTAATTTGGACAGCATGAAATTCAAACTGGCTTGACACTGAGACAGAGAAAGTTATGCATTGATCGCTGTGAAGGCACCTAACTCGGCTGAGAGGAGGAGGAGGAGAGTCCTGACCCAACAGTACACAGGCTGAGAAGCCTCGAGCAGAGAAGAGAGAGAGTCTGACAGACGGGGACACAAAGGGAGTGAAGATAAAGCCAGCAGCCGAAAGGGGATGAAAGGGAATGTGGGAGAAAGAGGTAATGGCAGATTAGACGGGAACTGAGCAAGTGTAAAGGGGAGTGAAAAAGAAAGAACGCAGGAAGGGGGAGTGATTTGTCTGGCTCAGATGGAGTCAATATTTGCTCCATTCCACCAATCCTGTGCCAGAGTCCGGATCAAAGCAGGGCGTGTGTGCTCTGAAAAGGCCACAGCGAGCCAGGGGAGAAAACGGCTGACATCTTGACAGTCTGGTCTGGATGTGGCCGCAAGAACCAAGAGGGATACTTTTTCACTAAAAGCATTTTAGTTTGAAGTTGTAGCCTGTAAGCACAGGTCTTTGATGAACCTCAGGTGGGAAGATCGTTATGGAGGAGAATGAAAAGAAACTGGAAACTGAGGTTTCAAACAGGGTAAAACAGGGAGATAAACAGATCGATGGGTGGAGCGCTCTAATGAGGAGTTACAACGAGACAACGACATGAGTGGGAGAGAGAGGTCAGTTCAGTTGGACCCTAATTGGCTGACAAAACTGCTGAAATAACCTTGTACCAATTATGCACACAAAGAGCATTTGTTGCCCATTCAGAGAAGCCACTGGGTTACGTATGAACACGTAACAACAAACGGTCTGTGTGAACGGGCATGTATGGTATGGCTTGGCAAAGTGCAGCCATGTTTGGCACTGCAGACGCTGGGCCACAAGAGACAGAGTGGAATGACGCAGCTATGTAATAAGTGCCTCGGTATGTTTATGGTCGATTGGTTTCAGACTACTGTGTGTTGTATTACAGCCGGCGTTTCAATTAACTGCTGCTGCTGATGAATTCCTGTTGTGTTCATTCGTTGGAGATCTTTGTCAGTGATGACAGATCTAAAAGACATCAGCCATGTATTGTCATCATTTTTAGGTTACTGTATTTGATGGATAAAAGTTCTGTTTAAGTTAGTCTACAGCCAGGCTAGCGGCTCTGTGAGGCAGTAATGTAAAGAAAACCAAACTGTTAACACATTTAACTAGATGAACCAGATGAAATGTTAATCACCAAAGTTCTCAAGGACTGTGAATGTCAACATATTGCATGGTGATGCATTCATCTGTCCAAAAGTTGTCCATGAAAAGTCAGAAGGATTCATTCTCACCAATCTCTGTACCACATTTCATGGCCAGTTAAAGTCAGGGGATCACCAAAGTCACTAGGATACAATGTCTGGGGAGCATGAATGTACGAACACAATTTCACCCAGTTGTTAAGATATTCCAGTCTGGACCAAAGTGGTGGACTGACCAGTGCCATCCTTAGAGCAACGCGGCTACGGTGGGGGAAAGGTGGAAAGCTAGACTGATCAGTTGAAAGAAATAAAAAAAAAATAGTGCTCCCAAGCCCTGTTTAAACAGGTACCCTGGTGATGTAATGTTGCACTTCCATAAACTCACAAGAGACGGACTAAAAAAAGATGTGGATAGAATCGATCAGGGCCGAGATATCTTGACTCTTAAGTCCCTAATATGGGTTGAGCTCCAAATAAGCAGCCTCCTATACTTCCCACAATACAACTCAATAGCATCTTGCATTAGTCTTCCCCTGTCTCCTCAATGCCCACTTCTTTCAAAGGCCACACCTTCAGTTTGGAAGACAAGCCTTCTTGTTTCTTTTTTTAACTCCCTCCAGAGACACATTCAAGTGTTTTCACAGGCTAAATGGTACTTCTCATGATGAGATCTTTAACACCTTAAGGTGCTTTTATATTCATTAGTTTAAAAGAAACAATAACAAAGCCAAAGTAAACCAAAAGCTCCTTTCTATTCTTTTACCCCTGCAAATAAAAATCTCAGCCAGATTAGTCCACTGCAGCAGACCCAGAGGAGAAATATACCATGAGCCACAAACCAACTGTTGTGTGAAGGGGCCCGAATCTTTACACAACAGAGGCGCAAGACTGGATAATAATGCAGGACTCTGAGAGAGGCCCCTATCGCTTCAGTCGATACTATGCCTGAATAGTGCATATTCCCACACAAATTAGCATTTAATCAAATTCCCCGAACAACAAATGAAACAAGGTGAATTTAGGGAGTACTGGGGGGCCCCTGGGTGTTTGGGGCCCTGGGGCAGCACACTGCCTTGCTTGATTTGTAATCCAACCTCAAGAGAAACGATTCTCCCTAAATATTATCTGAGAGTCTGAACACTTTGTAAAACTTGCTCTTTATTACACATTCTGGAAAACTAACGAATAAAAAAAAGAAACGATTTACTTCTTGTGTGCATACAGACAAAATATTGTTTAAAGGAATAGTTCAACATTTTGTAAAATCAGCTTATTAGCTTTCGTGATGAAAGTAAGATGATAAGCTCGATACAACTCTCACTTGTTTGTTTTGAGGTGGTGGTTACTTTTGGAGTCTTCAGTCTTTATGCTAAGCTAAGCTAACCATAGGCTTATATTTAATGGACAAATATGAGACTGATATCAATCTTCTCATCTAAATCTCTGCCAGACAGAAAATAAGCATATTTCCCAAAATGTTGGACTTCTCCTTTAATTGAAGAGGCCATCACATTTTGTTACAATTTTATTAAAAGAAGAAACCGTCTTGTCTATCTATGATGCATCTGTAATCCAAACACAATAAGTCTTCGATAATAAGATACAACTCTATCTTTAATATTTGGAAGATGCCATGTAGAGTACTCTGTACTCACAAAAACACATGCGTGCACAAACAAACCGTTGGTTAAACTGGTTTTCTGTAAAAATTGTTATGCAACTACAAAAAAAACTCTCTGCAACACATACCTAAGTTCAAAGATATTGAGAAGGAATAATAATACATCAATCATACACAGAAACAATTATGAAATAGCCGAGTTTCGTGATAAACCCCTGCAACATTTGCAACATGCCCCGAGTCACATCAACGTCAAGGATTTGGCCGTGTACTCCGTCACCCTCCCCTTTTTTAGCCTTGTATGAACTGACCGGTCGGTCTCTCCTTCCCTCAGCCAGGTTTAAGTTACAGTACCCTCCAAAGGCAGGAATCCTGAAAACAACCTGAGGTCAAAGTCTGAGGTCAGCTTCTCCTCTTCTTACTCCCCAAGGCTGCACCAGTTTCTGCACAGCACACTGAGATGAGGGAAAGGGAGTGAAAGTTTATACAACATGCGCTGGATATACTACGTGCACGATAGACCAAGCAGGGCTGAATTTCTGAATGAACACCTTAGAGTAAAATAACTGGTTTACACGCTGGCTTCAATTACAGCTGCAGCGTAGTTCCAGAAGAAGGAATTATTTGATTAACTTTATTACAAAAACAACTTCACAAATTAACTTTCTACAATAAATGTTATCTTTAATAACTTCTGGTTCGCAAATCTAATATTTATTCCATGATTTAGCAGTGATAGATGGCCATGCCTGCAACTTCCCAGTAAACATCACATCATTTGGATTTCCCTCGCATCCAACACGTCCTGTTTTTTCTTACATAAGCAAAAGTGAGTCAACTCTTGCAGCTATCAGTCGTCAGTTTTAAAAAGGTAACTTGCATCTTGGAAGTCTTGAGTCTAGATTTATGTCCCGCCCTCAGGTTTTCTCTCAGATGTTTTGGAGTCTGCCTTGGCTCTTTTGCAAAACTGTGAGATTTTAACAACTCAAGCAGCAGTATGGGATATCAGAGAATAGGCGTCTTCCACATGGGTTGGCACAAAGTCATGCAAGCAAATTCAAAACTGATGCTTGCCTCCCGAGCCCTCCTTTCTTCGCTCCTCCTCATAAAAACACGTTTTACAGTGAGCTGCTGCGGGAGAAGGGCAAATGTAAATATTTGTACATTTACAGAGGGGTTGGTTTATTCTCCTCGTATACTAACCTGGCCTGAGAGTCAACATGACCTCTGACCTTCCCCTGAACCCATAAACTCCTCCCTCCAGAGCGCGATTCAACAGGTTGGCTAGAACAATAAACCGAATGCCTCTTTCACACAGAGGCTCTTGATTGGACTCAGTCTGCTCTCTCTTCCCTAGGTACCCCCGCTCTGATGATAGGAAATCAGGTCAGCGGTGTGTTTAGCATAGCAGACATACTTGAGAGCAGACTGAGGCCAGGCTGAGACTGTACACTACTGTGCTGAGTTATGAGTCATCTTTGTGAGTGTGACTTCCCTGGCCTGGCACAGTAACCAGCTCCGCGTGACTGTGCGCGTGCAGGAGCATCGAATACTTTTGAATCGACCTAAATCCAAGTGCGAGCACACGTCTAAATCAAAGGTGTAAAGCTGTACACCCGTGGGTAAAAAGTGGAGACCGTCTGACGGGTTGAGAGAGCAGCCAGATCAAATAAGGAGCAACATGCCCAAAAACTCTTTGTATAAACTGAGAGTTGGGGCTGAGCGGAGCAGCAATACAGGACCCAGAAGAGCGAGGGGAAAGGAAAGGAGAGACGGAGAGGGAGTTGGCGAGAGGCAATAAGAGCCGAGCCTGTTAGGCCAGGCAGTGCGGGTGGGCTGAGGTTTTTGGGGTCGAAGTAGAAATCTTTTTTTTTTTTGATTGTTGCTCGGCACTGTAAACAAGCAAATGAGTCCCTGCCCAGCTGCATAGAGCTGTTATGTGTGCGCTAACGTGTGCACTGCTGTCACACATTTGCATGAAAAACATTTACTCCCGGCCCACCTGTTCAACAGAGTCAACAGTCCAAATGATTTGGTGATATTCCCTCAGGTGGTCATTAGCAAGCCCCTATCCAAACATCACTGACTTTAAAACACAAAGTGCACGCACAGATGAGTTGGGATCATGCAGACTGGAGGTACTGAAGGGTGTACTATTAGCATGTTAAAGAGTCCAAATCAGTGTGTGTGTGTGTGTGTGTGTGTGTTGAGAAGAGGTCGGTGGAGGGTCTTGACCGCTGGGTCCCTGTCACTGTTTGGCTCTGAGCCCCACATACCTCCTGTTATTGTTTTCAGTGGCTTAACTTTCTAAGGACGCCTTGGCAGTTATCACATTTCTCTCTCTCTCTGCTCACACACTCTTTCTTTCTTGTCCCTACTCTAAAACACACTCATAAAATGCACGAACACACACACACACAGAGGGGTTATTTATAACCGGGTGGAAGGGAAAGGCAGCCCGGCCTCCCAAGGCCTATTTTGGGAGGTTTAGCCTTCAATCAGTAAGGCTGACAGTTTCTCAGTGATACCAGGAGAACAATACAGAGCCGCCTGTTTATCTTCCTGCGGTCAGCCTGTTTGGCTCTGCCTTCCCGCCTGGGTCAACGTCACCCTGCCTCCCTCCAGGAGAACTGAAAATCGGTCACTTTACAATGATTGTTGGGCTCGCAAAAAGCTTTTACCTTAGGAAATACCTTCTCTACATAACTTTCTACGACCACTGTCAATTTTTCAACAGGCAAAACTGTTCACAAGTGAGTGCACTCATGTTGAGCCCCATTACTAATTGTAAGTGAGAAAAAACATTTTGAGGGCCTTTTAATAGATGGACAATTCTTTATAGTTTTCCCATGAGGGCTTCATTCTTATATTACACTTCTGCTTGTAGATATCCATCTCTGCCTCCCTGAACAAACTAGTCTCACTAAATACTGTAATATAAAGCTTTTATTTTACTGCTCCCACAGCAGCTTCCTACTTCAGCAAAGCCCTTTAGCAAAAAATGATTCCGTATGAATACTGTGCGACTCAACCAGTTGAATGAAGAATTGCTTTCTTGTGTGTATGTGTGTGTGTGTATATACACAAAGATAGTAGTGGGAAGTGAAGAGGGTGAAGGGAGCTTGATATTGTTATCTATTAAGTTAAGATTTCAGTGTTTACTGGAGCTAATGGTCTGTGTCATCACTACGCAACTACTGTGCAACGTAGCTGGCTGGTAGCTGTGCCGTGTGGACCGTATACTTTATCTTCTTATTTTGCACAAAGCCTCTCCTTTTGTAAGAAAATAAACTGGAGGATGTAGTCTTAAAAAGGTCATCAGCAGGTCAGAAATTCAATTTGTCCTGCAAACACACTTTCTCAGTTTTCAACACCACAAAACAAAACACCTCCATTACATTAGGATGCAAGCAGAAATCTCAGACAGAGATCTAAAAACTATACATTTGAGCCTCAGGTCTTCTGTGTTTCACCCACTTAGCATTACTATAAACTACAGCCTGTCAAGAAACAGAAGATTTAGTGGCATTACTCCAATACACAGGAGTCTAATATGTACTGTATAGCCATTACATCTGTGGGTTTGAAACATGGACGTCATTGACTTTGTTTTAGTCAAATCTGAGCTTGATTAAAGACCTTTTTTCAATCCGAGGTGACCTGTACTGGCCTACAGCATCATGCACCGGCCTCACCTTTCCTCTAAATCATCTCTGGAAGAACTAAAAACACACAATCCTCCTCCGACTCCACCTGTTTCACAACCGGCTTTGTTGAAGCCGTTGCTTTTGTCCAGTGGACTCAAGTTTATTCTCTCTGAGCCGACACGTCCCACCTCTCCCTTTGTCACTGTTGTGACTGATGTCTTTTCCATCCTGCTGCCCTCTCTCAATTAAAGAGGAAAGAGTTCCAATCCTTTTGACCTTTACCTTGACTTGGCTGTTTCCACTAAACACACATGAAAACACACAGCCCTGACACGGCAGCTCCCTCTCCTATTTTAGTCAAATTCCACTCCGTTTCCTCCCTGTCTTCCAGTCTTTTGAAGGTATGCCCGGTTTTCTATTCTGATATTATGACACTGACTTACGTAAGCGGGAGGTTCGCTTAGTTAATGGCTTTAGCGAACAAATTGCAAATGTAGCTGTGTAATGTTGATCCTTGTCTGATAGTGATCTTAAAATAACCTTACATTTCTTCTCTGCACTTTTTAGGACCCAAATTTATCAGCGACTGCCATTAATGGACAAATCAGCTTACTTAACCTTTTTATATACTTTTATTACAAATTTTATTACAGGCAAAACCAAAGTATAACAGCTTGAAGATGTAAAACAAACATTTATTACATCAGAACTCCTCTAGGTTGCTCCTGGTGTCTCGTAGCTGTGTGAGGGATGTCAGCACCTCCTCTGTCGGCCTCCTCCCCAGCTGTTTACCTCCTCTGCTCCTCACATTCACCGTTCCACTCTCACTCTCCTTATCCCCCACCACTGGACAAACACACCAATGAAACAGTCATGATCAGGTAGGATGACATCAATAGCAATAAGTAGAGAGTTTGAGTAGTAAACCTATAAGGCAGTAGTGACAAGCTTTAGTGTATTAAATGTAATCCTACGATTCATCTTTACCAAATATGTAGTTGTACTGGGCCAGCTGAGCAGAGCGAATCTTCTTATTTAAGGTTGCTCCTTGATCGTCACTCAAATCAGCCGTGAAGCCGGCTTCACAGAACTGCTGGACCACCTTAACAGAAGAGAGGCACATCTTTTAAGATTGTATCTGCACCGACCTTCTCGCATCAACGAGCAAAATGAATAATGAGTCAGGAAGAAAGTACACTCGGAACCACAAGGACATCTTCATCACAGACTGACCTGTTTGCCGTACGACTCACTGTTGCCCCCCACAGGTATTACCATGACCTGCGCCGGGGACAACCACAGTGGCCTGGGTGGGGTAAGAAGAGAGAGGTGATGGGTCTAGAATACCGCTTCTGCTTCAGCCTAATAAAACGCATCTGGCTGCACGTGATAGTGAACGTCTTCTCACCATTTCCCCCCAAAGTTCTCAGCCAGTATAGCGATCATTCTCTCCAGTGATCCCAGCACTGCTCTGTGGATCATCACCGGCCTGTGCAACTGTCCGTCTCGACTGAGAGAAAAAGAAAAAGGGTCATCAATAGAGTGAGGGTTGGGTGATATGACGACATATATTGGTGAGGACTCCTACTACCTTAGCAGCCATCCTTTAATATTCCTGAAATAATTAAGCCACGCTACAGTGTTGCAAATCAATAGCAATATAGTTCTTTTTTTTACCCCCATCAGTGCGATAAAAGACCTTGATCTGCAAACTATTTGCTAGATTAACAAAAAACAAAGACATTCTTGTGTGGTTATTTTATGCATAAATGGTTTCTTAAATCACTTTTCTATAAAGTTTCCTACATCATGATGTTGTGATGGAGGATTTTCTCTGTATTTCTCATTCTTAAAACGAGTGTTCAAAAGCACTTTGATATAAAGAAGACCACTAGGGAAGTAGGGCAGACTAATAAGAGGCAAAAAGCGGTTTAAGGCAGAAACAGGGAGCGTAAACGTATAAATTCAATAAAGGACTAATCGTTCATGATCAAATTAGGTCCTTATGAAGTTAGATTTTTTTTTTTTTTTTTTACTCGAGCGATTCCATGCCACCATATACAGCAAGCATGTGGGTTTATCAAAAAAGACAAGAATATGCTACAAAAGTGCCAGTGTGCAGATTTAAATCACTACAGATGTAGGAATGTCTAAGCGATTGAGAGCCACATGCAGAAATGTATGACTCACCCGACATACTGAAGGTCAAATCTGATTGGCAGCTGGAAGTCCAACTGGATCGTGGCACACTGGTGTTGTCTGCCAATGGCATCTTTGATCTGGATGTCAATCTACGATCAAACACGTAGGAGTGTGTTCGCATTAGGCTTCACTTCACTCTATTCCAGCCAAAACGTACAAATGTGAGTTCAGACGCCGCGGGCGCTGCTGGGGACAAACTGCATGTTTGTGGACAGGAAGGCTTTCAAATGGGTTTCCAAAAGAAGCTGATCTAGCTACCAGTGGCTAGCACGCCCTAGCTGGATGGCTGTGAGGAATGTTTGTTTGCTTCATGGAGCGTGCCGGTGTGTATCTAACCCCACCCTGACTTGACCTAGCTCCGCTCACTGAGCCTCCACATGAGCTCCATCATGTAAGGTTTGCCTGAAGCCGACTTCCTCTTGACGCTTACAGACTTCTTGCACGAGCAAAAACGTGAAGTTGAAAATCAATTAACCACCCCCCCCCCACCCCCGAAAAACTCCAATAGGTCACTCTCAAGTCAAGCCACTTTAAAAAACATGGCTGAAAATGTTCATATTTCTGTTTTTATTGCTGTTCCTGTGGTCTAGGACAGCGTGCACTGTATCATTAAGTGCTCAAACATGTATCTCTGCAGAGCCAGGAGGAAAACAAAGACGTCTGTGTCACTCTCTAATCTGCGACGTAACACCAATAAAAACTGACCGTAGAAGAATCTGTTAGATAAAGCCAGAAAATCTGATTGTGAATCATTAAAACTAAATACTATATTTAATTGTTGAACAACTTGGGAAATACCTTTGTGCTTTTTCTTCCCAAAGGTTAGACGAGGAGGCTACAGATGATTAGCTTATCTTAGCATAGAGACTGATCTATTCCTTTTCAAGTGGCTTTTGGCATAAAAGGGCAACACAGAGTGAATGAAGTGAGTGGAGGTTCCAGCGTGTTTTGGCTGCTGTTAGCAGATACTGTGATAAACGATATTTACAGTTTCAGTTTCCTTTACTGCGTGTTCCCCACTCACCTTTGGTCCGTAGAAAGCGCCGTCTCCTGGGTTCAACTCCCAACGTTCACCAAACTGCTGCAGACTCCTCTCCAACTGCTACACACACACACACACACACACACACACAGCAAGTAAGAAGGCGTAGTAGATAAGTGCTGCTGTACATTAATGCACATTATGACCGTCTTTCTCTCTGTGTATTGGTGTGTGTGTGTGAGTGAGAGAGAGAGAAGGAGCTGTGGGAGCTTGGAACGATAATGTTCAATTACACTCAATTGAATCAGCTTAAATTGCCGCTGTGCCCATTTAAAAAGGCGTCCGTGGGGATTTATAGATCTACATCTACCCAGCAGCCCAACGCGTACCGCTCGTATAACTGACTGATTAAGTGAATATCATTTACACCGTACACACATTTGTCATTCCGCTTTAAAGAAGAGTGTTTTTATATAGCTGTGATTAGCTGGATCCAGCTTACAGTGCATTTCAACAGCTGGGCCTGTCTAGGACTTCTGCGTATGAGTTTGGCAGACCACAATATGATGTGTATGGATGTGTGTGTTTACCTGCTCGGCATTAACCCACTGTTCAGGCTCCCCTAGGCATGTCGCAGGACGTGTAGACAGGAGGCAGTGGAAGGAAAACCCAAACACTTGATACACTCGCCTCACAAAGTCCAAACAGGCCACAATCTCTTCTTCCAGCTGGAAAGAAAGAATGAAAAAGGCACCAAAGAGGCCATAATAATGAAGATAATGAGGCTAAGACCGGGGACTTTAAATTCCAACCAGGGTGGGAAAAGAAAAAAGAAATCTACCAGTGTATTTACTGTAAAACATGGAGACCTCCAGAGATTGAATTAGTATTTCAGAAGCTAACGGAGTGATGATTATCATGTGACTATGATCTCTGTGAATTAACAGGAAGTCAGCAGAAGGTCTGGAGGAGCGCGATCAGTATCCTGGGAAGCTTACAGAGCACTATGTAGCGGATCAGGATTACACAGACTGTGCAGCCACAGAGATGCACATGTGGAGGTGTAATGTTTGAACAGGACAAAGACCTTCATTGATCCAGGCTGAGGCCTCCTGGAATGTTTGGAGTTATTTGTAAAGCCCATCTAATCACTGTAATATGGTTCAACGTGTGTCCCATACACAGTTTCGGCCTTAAGAACCACCTTAAGAAGCATGCTGTGGTCTAGAAGGAAAGGAAATTCTGCAACCAAACAATGAACGCATGTTTGCGTGTGTTACGTGTACCTGCTCAGGTGTGCAGAAGATGTGAGCGTCATCCTGGCAGAACCTTCGAACACGAGTGAGACCTCCCAGCGCTCCAGAGAGCTCATTACGATGCAGCGCCCCAAAGTCGGCCCATCGCATCGGAAGCTCCCTCCACGAGCGGACACGCTGCTCGAACATGAGACTAAACACAAGGAAGGAGAGTGAGGTGCTGCTTAGTCTCTGTGAAGACACTAGAGTGCAGGAATGTGTGTGTGTGTGTGCGCATGTTCACCAGTGAGCCGGACAGTTCATGGGTTTGAGAGCGTAGGTCTGAGAGCCCTCCGACGTCACAGTGAACATGTTCTCGCTGTAGTGCTCCCAGTGGCCTGAGCGCTCCCACAATGCAGTGCTGTACAGAGTTGGGGTCACGACCTCGGTGAAGCCTCGCCTTCGGTATTCACTCTACAAGACGTCAGGAAGGAAGGATGTGTGCGACGGCGGGTGCAGGACAGGGGTCAGACTGTCACAACAGCGCAATAATTGAAGTCTAACAAGAGCAATATCCTGACGAGTGATCCCCAGGGTACAATCAACACAGCGCGTTTATTGTTACGTTAATGTTTGTCTGCGTGAGAGATGTTAACACGGACAAAATTACATTTTTAACCCAATGAATGGAACACTCTTACACTTATATCATAAGCAGCATTTTCTGATTGCCTAAACCCAATTAAGGATACAGTTGGAGTTTGAATAATCAAATACATTTTTGTTCATTGAGAAGTGCTGAATAGGGTCACTCAGTTTCAGTTTATTTAAAGTGACTGCTGTGGTGCCAACACTGGAGATGAAATGCAACAGAGTGAAGATTTAACTGTGTAGGTTTTATTAATTCTTTTTTTTTTTTTTTTAAGATCTGAGGCAGATGTGGGTCCGGAGGTAAAGTGGGTTGTCCACTCCTGTCCTCTCCACGTCAAAGTGTTGCCTCTTTGATAGAATAAAGTCCACACACAGATTTTTGCAGGCGACTTACACGTGGTGTGTGATGTGTGTGTTCACCTTAATGAAGTCGGTGAGGGTGTTGTAGATGTGGGCTCCTTTAGGCAGGAAAAAGCAACTGCCTGGACTCACGTCATTGAAGAAGAACAGCTCCTGGTCCTATTGCAAAGACATGCACCCACGGCATTAATGACCAGAAATCATTGATTGAACTCTTTTAGTTGATCTCATTTTATACACCTCTCCAAATTTAGATTTGTCTTACCGTCCCGATGCGTCTGTGGTCCCTCCTCCTCGCCTCCTCCTGCTCCCTCTGCCACTCCTCCTTGTCCCTCTCACCTGGAAAGGCCACACCTAGGAGACGCATCAAACCCGAGGACTCCGTCTGATTGGGCAGGGTCACGGGCGACAGCTGGGATGTTAGGGACACGGAGTGAGGAGAGGTTGGGGGAGAAAAGGGAGAGAGAGAAATAATGAGCCAACAAAGAGGTGGCAAAAGAGAAGGGTCAGCCCGAAGGGGATGGGTGACAGCACGTCTGATGGACAGCAGTGTGTTTGTAAGAGCCGAGAACAGGAAACTGGCCTCTGACAAACACAACATCCTGCTGCTGATATTTCCAGCCTGGCTGCCATGGAATCCCAGTCTGCCCCCGTGACAGCCCGGTATGGAAAGTCCCTCTCCCTGGATCAATAAAGACGATGGAAATGGAAATTTATCCAGGAAGTGTCCCGCAGGACGGACGGCGCCAAATAAAACATATTCGTACCGATTTGATGAGATTAACCCACCCGTCTTTGATTATCACGTGTGATATGAATATTCTTAGTGGCATTGTTTGAATTCCTGTTATTAATAAAGCAGCCAATAAGAGGTAGACCTATGATAAATAAAAAAAAGTGTTTGGCTTTCAAGGGACTGGCCATCAATGCGTAAGCTGAAATTGGTGAAAGAAACTTTGGGAGAAGGTGTGCAATAAAATGTTAAGGAAACAAGAGGAGAAGGAAGGAGAACGTAAAACCACAAAGAAGCAAGCAGAAGACAAGACAATTACACACACACACACACACACACACACACACACACACACACACACACACACACACACACACACACACACACACACACACACACACACACACACACACACAC
>JAVQJD010094733.1:0-12763 GCA_036023655.1 Nannoperca australis | reverse complement strand
ATAAATATATATATATATATATATATATATATATATATATATATATATTGCTCTTGTATGCACCCATGCACCAAAAAGAATTCCTTGTATATGTAAACCAACCTGGCATTTTTGTCATTATTTGTGTGGTGCAAACGTATGATAGTTTATTATTTCCCCCACAGAAGGCATGCAATGTACAAAATAGTCAACATTTTATAAATTATTTATGAAGAAAGGCGTCTTATATTTACGTTTTTACGTCCACCATCTGGCTCCTCCCCCGCGTTACGTCACACTCTATCCAGTTCCACGCGCTGAACTCCCGCCCCGCCCCTTCCCTCCGCAGAGCTGCATTCCTGCCGCTACATCGGACCGAACCACTTTGTGTTAGCAACATTTTAGCTTAACGAAGGACCAACAAACAAATACAGTTTTATAACTTAGAATAAACGTTAAATCATATCTGTATGTATGTGCTTCATACGCCAACTTCTCCGTGTTATCCACATTACAGTGGATAGTTACAGGGTTTTCCCAAACCAATAACCCCCCTCCTCCCTCTTTAAAGTGGTCTGCTCCATCTTGCTGCCATGTTGGATGTACGCATCGCTGGTGCAGCTTCTGGAGTTTCCGAATGAAAGTTGAGCGTTTATCGGCGTTCAAACACACAACGAGTCTTTAATTTTTATTTATTTAACACCAAACGGAGGAGATACGGTTCTTTCTTAAGCAGGAGCAAGCCTGGAAAAACACCCTCTCCGTCCTTCTCCGCCCTCCAAGCCGGGAGTCGGACTCAGCGGAGATGATCCGGTTGCAGGCCACAGCAACCGGAGCCCGCATGGATTTTCTGTAATTAGTAGTGTTTGCTGAGTCCGTCCGGGGATAACTGCAACGTTTCGGGGTTAACTAAAACAATTCGGAAACCATGAACAGCCACCCGCCGCCCCGCAGGTCCGCCAACGTCGGCTCCATCCTCCTGACCCCGCAGGAGAACGAGTGCCTGTTCGGCTACCTGGGCAGGAAATGCGCCGTAAGTTCCGCAACCTCCGTTTGTTTACCACCTGCCGGTACTTTTACCCAGCTGTCGGTTATAAAAAAGACACGAAACAAAAACACATGTTCCTTTCCAGTTTAGTCCTCTTGGTAGATATAAAGCGACAGAAAGCGGTTTTGACACCGCCGAGGCGTTCAAACCGGGGGGCCCCGGTGTTACGGCGAAGTCGGCGACCCTTCAGACTTGGTGTTTTTACTGTTTACGCGTTTTCTGATAACGGTTAAAAACCAACATGGCGACCACATCTTTATTTGATCTGTCCACCGGCTTCTGTTGATGTCAGAAGTATGTGTGTATGTTTAACCGGAATTTAACCGTGAAGCAGATATAAACAATTTGTTGGCTTCCACTAGAAAAAGTCAAACTCGCTCTACATTTAAAAGACCGCTAAGTTCAACCATTAATAATAATATTAGCACTTTAATATGCATTTGATTTGTTTTCCAATTGTTTAGCATTTATCTATGCATTAATTGTTGAAGCAAAAGTTGCTAAATTAACAGTTTTAATGGGAATGTTTGCTTCGCCTGCGATTCTTCGTAGTCTTCTATGATAGTAAACTGAACACCTTTTTGGGGTTTTGGACTCCGACAAAACAAGCTGTATGAAGCTGTTTAACTTTTTAGGAAATTGTGATGACCATTGGACATTTTCTTAGACCAAAATGACAGATTAATTGTTTCTCAACATATAAAGGTGGGACAGGACGCTGTGAAGCTCATCTCATTAACATTTCTCACTTTCAACCAGCTCCTATCGTGGATGCCACTTCACTCAGCAACAAACTGCAACGGATATAAAACCTGCAACACTTGGATGTTGTTCCACTGTGCATGGTTATACCCTTCCTGCACTTCTACACCAAATCATAAACTGGTACTAAAACTCCTCTCAAATGAAGACAAAAACTCCTACAGTGTGAGATTAATCCCATCTTTGTCGGGGGTGATGTAATGTGACGGTTGCAGCGGGACACTGCAGCAGGATTTTAATGTCTGCTGGTTTCAGAGGCTGCACAGGAGCTGGACCTGCATGCAGAATAACCAGTTAAACTAACTGAGGCCGTTTTGGGTAGATTTGCACAGGAACCTGGACATTGTTTTTTTTTAAAGGGTCAAATATCTGGTCACATTCATGATCTTGTTGCCTTGTTGTTTGATCAAATAGTTGATTTTTCCCACTCAAACTATTAGACTGGAACAACACGTTCATATTCGTCAAAGTGATGTCAAATAAAGTGTAATTTCTGTTAAAAAACGACAGCACGACTCACTACTTACAATAAACATTGAGCTTGATGAAACAGCGACTTGTGCTGCAGTTCACATAGAAAACGTTCATAAACAAAGTGCTAAAGACAGCGGCTTGTTCGTAATTTCATCTCTTCAAACAAAACCATTTCCCTACTTGTTACCTTCCTCTCTTTGTTGACAGTTGTATTGTTCCTGTTAGTATATATAGCGCTGTTTTTATAAGAACAGAAGAGGATAGTTTGTTGTTTGGGTGAAATTGAAATCCATTTGATGTTTTATTGTCCATTACGTGATGAAATAAGGGATGCACCGTTTCCTAGGATTCTTTTGATTGATGATAAGTTCCTTTGCTGAGATGATTATGAAAGACTTGACTTGTGTTTCAGAAAAGGAAGCTTTGTTGTTTCCAGCTTCATTTGTAAAGCTACTAATCTACTTTGTACATATGAAGCGGACGCTGTAACATTATGACTTTATTTGTACATAGAAAGCAAGTATGTACGATCAGTGACTTAAAAGTCCATCGGGCTGGCACCTTCAAGTGCATGACACTACAATAAATATACTATCTTTACCCCAAGGTCATGAGTAAGCAAACCAGTGAAGTAATACAAATAAGCATTCAAATCCACAGTATTTACTGCAACCCCCCCCACCCCCCCCCCAACCCCTTTATTAAATTAAATCTCTAACAAAAAGATCGGAAATATATCTTCAAAGTTTGATGTTGCACCCAGCACTACTTCCAGGTCTTACCAGCAGCGTTCAGGATAACTTGTGGTCAGACTGCATCTGTAATTTGCTAATCCTGTAATCCCCTCTGCTCTTTAAACGGTTCTGCGGTGGATTTCTTAAGTTTTGGGGCAGTGTTGAATTAGATAGTTTGGACTTCTGACTCTTGGATGGGTAGGAGCCATTTTTCTTTTTGTTGAAGAACTACAAAGTGGGCGTAGTTTTGAGTTGAGCGCTGGTCCTCGGTAGAAACAGATGCAGGCGTGTGACACGAGGACACGTTCATGTAATTACGCCTAATGTAACGCCATGCTTCATGTTATCCACATAGTGACTCACTGAGTTGGGTTGATTTGAAGGTCCAGGTTTGAGTTGCAGCAGGGTGAACGTGTGAGTGCAGCGTGTCACGCTCACAAGCAATCTAGATGTTAAGAGGACTGCGTTTGTTCCTTTTTATTCTTGAAGTTATTTCATCAGCACCAAAGTTTTCTAATCACTTAAAGAATCAATCTGAAAACGAGTGATTTGTAAATGATCATCAGTGATGCTAAACGTTGGTGATGCTAAGGTGCTAGCTAACGTAGCCTGCAGGCTGCGTACTTTCCCTCGGTGAGAGTGTACAGAGCCTAAATGAGGCTTTTAAGTGCCGACCTTTGACCTTTCCTGTGTGATGCTGAGCGGTGATTATGTGTTAAGTGTTTCCTGCTGCTCCTCTGACCTGCACTCCTAAATCACAGAGGAGGAAACGCGGCCCGATGGCATTTCCTCTTTCCTCTCCCAGCGGCTGGGTGTTACTTTCTGCCACACAGGAAGAAATCCTCAAAACCACAAACCAGAACAGTCCGAGGACTTCCTGTTCCGCACAAATGAAGGTTAAACACTGTGGAGAAATGCCAGATGCACGAGATCTGAAATGAAAGAGCTGCCCTTCAGCTTTAATGTCGTGCTGGTCATATCTATACTGGCTGAACAGCCCCCAGTTTTCGGACACAGCGGGGACAGTGGGGTGTTTAAACCAGTCACATGACCTCCATCTGATACGTGTTTCACTGCTGAAGGCAAAAAGCCCCTGAAACAAGAAGGAAGTGAAGGCCTGACTGATCACCAGCAGGCCTGCAGACTGAAATATCTCCACAGCTCCTGGATGGATCGACATGACATTTTATACAGAAAGTGACTCCTTCTGATAAATGCGAACCCTTGACTTTTAATTTAGCGCCACCAGCAGGTCAACGTTTTCGCTTGTTCAGTGCGGGGTTGACATGAATGGTTCCTAGATGATGTGTATTGACTTAGTCTCCGATGCGCTCAGCTCTGGTGTTGAACGTTGGCGACGTCGGTTAAACCAGCCGTCAACACTTCCTCATCGGGAGAGATGGGAGAAAGATTTTTAAAGGCGGATGTGTACTCAAAAAGAACCAGCTCTTGCGTTGTGTCTAAAGTCAGACGTGTTTCTGCCTGTTCTGAAGGGAGGGAGGGTGGACAGCGTGCTGGCAGAGACGTGTGAGGTTCCTCGATGACACTCGTGATGTTGCGCTTGTGGAAAAATTACAAAAGTCGTCGTATGTGGAATGAAAGAAGAGCGCTTAAGGGTTCAAATCCTGCCTACTTCCTCACCTCCGAGTCAGCCATTTTGTTTTACCTCCTTAATTTTCAGAAAGTTACAAAAATTGTAATTATTTGTAATTGTAAGGCCGGTTTAAAAGCTGTTTGATTATCTTGTGTGTGTGTGTGTGTGTGTGTGTGAGAGATTTGTCTCCTCAAAAGCCCCCTACCTTTATGGACGTGATGTATTTGATATGAGATGAATTCAAGGATCCATTGTAAAGACATTTGCATGTGCGACTCGTAATCCGATATGAAAAGGTCTCTTTGTGTCCTCACCTGGTGAAGCAGTTTCAGCGTTTTGCATCATGTAGAGAGTTTCCTCTTCCTCATTGGCCGCACATGCAGCTTGTAAAATGTGGACACGAGCTGTTTTTTGTGTTGTTTGTTGTCTCGTTTGTCATTATGCTTTGTGCGAGAGCTGCTCCTTGTTATTGTAGCTGCTGTACATAAAATCTTTATCCTTAACACCTGTGCTGAGCTGTGGCCTGAACTACAGATGGAAATGAGCCTTTCTGGCATATTTTCAGAAATGATATTAATATGCACTGCCCCTGTTAAATAAAGTGGTAATTGTAATGGTGGGAGGATCATATCCGAGCAGTTTAAAACTTCACCCACTGCAGGATTACTAAATGTGCTTATTGTTAACGAGCCGTGCAGCTGGTGATTCTGTCCTCTGCCTGTTCAGACTCTGTGTTCGGCGGTGGTCCAGGTGTACGGTGCGGACCGGAGCTGCAGCTGGGTGAAGAGGTGCTGCGGAGTGGCCTGTCTGGTCAAAGACAACCCACAGAGGTCCTACTTCATCAGAGTGTTTGACATCAAGGTGAGCGGCACCGTCCTGCAGAAGAAACACCGTCTGTAAAGCTTAAACTGAACTCCTGAACCTTCTGGCGGAGGGTTATATATATATATATATATATATATATATATGTCATCTGTTAAATATGAAGCTGTAGTCAGCAGCAGCTGCTTAGCTTAGCTTAGCACAAAGGCTGGAAACAGGGTGAAACGGCTACTCTGGCTCTGTCCGACAAAATCCAGCTCCCAGCGTGTTTTAATCTGGACAAAAAGTGAAGTGTTAAACTTTGTACAGGGCTTTAAGTTTAAGATCGCACAGGCAGGTAGTGGTCTTCTCATCTTACTCTTTTTTCCCAAGCTTTTGTTTTAACATTTGTTTAGTAGAAACTTACTTCAGGTAATTTCTACACATTGCATAAACATACTTAATAGTAAAACCGGTATGTTGGAAGACACAGCGTGAATCAGGTGCTGTCCGTCCCTCCAGGAGAGTTCTTAAAGCTTTTCTGGAGGAGTACTAACACACTTATCTGCAGCCCACCCAGATATCACATGTGTCAGCGTACATGTCGACACGTGGCAAGAAACTGCAGTACGTCGATGCCTTTACACCAAAAGATATGTTTGACTTCCTAAGTATCTTCGTCACAGTTCTTTTGTCTATTTTGTAAAAAAAAATTAATATTCTTAGCCTCAAATCTGTTATCTACCATTTTATATATATGTTGGTTATTCTGAAAAATGGTTTAAACTGATTCACTCCTGTTTTTAAAAACAAAATCTAGTTCTGTTGTTAAATCTCAGTGAACCTGTTCCCTTTTTTACATTTTTATATTTGTTCACATCGTCCCTCTGTCTGTGACTGCCGCTACAGTTTGTGGTCAGACTGAATCCAGACGTCGTTGAATAAGTGACGACGGTGTGCAATCAGTTGTGCAAACCCTAATGGATCGGAGTGAATTACCAGCCCCTGATGTGTGTTTACTGTCTGACGCTCGTACAGACACAGTCTGCTCAAATATCTGTCACTGAACACACCTGCAGAGACGTCAGATGCTGCAGATCCGTTGCATCTCTTGGTTGATTTGACACAATTCTTTGTGTCTTATCCTTTCGAACAAATGTTTCACTGTTAATGAGCTTCGTTGTCAGAAAATTTGATCAAGAATTTCAACAATTTGAAAACGTGGTTTGTTTTAAAGGTGAATCTTCAGTTTGATTGTTTCTTGCATAAAACAAATAACCGCTGACTCTTAAATCTCCGATCTCAGAACGGTGATTTGAATAGGAATGAACTGAGACCGCAGACAAGTGTTTGTCACAGATGTGCTTCTTCTAAACTTCAGAGACTCTGTCTTGTGTTTTTCTTTTTTGCAGGAAGGGAAAACCATGTTTGAACAGGAACTGTACCACAACTTCTCCATCAGCAGCTCCAGGTCCTACTTCGTCTCGTTTGCAGGAGATGTGAGTGTGCAGCTCTTTGCCATTTTACCTCAAAACCAAATGGCCCACGGCCGCGGGTCTCCCTGATCAATAAGGCGTTTACACGCAGTCCCATAGTTTAGGGACTGCTTACTCGCCTGTTTTACACACGGGCGGCGATGTGAAGCGGCCGCAGGTCTTCAGGACGTGTTGCTGCAGAGCTTCTGAAAGTGCAGTCGGGTTTTAGAAAAGGCTGCAGGAAGTCCTGAGCTGTGGGTGTCTGTGCCTGACTCACAGATTCAGAAGCATGTAAACCCTCTAAAACAGAACTAAACGGGCACGTGTTGGCTGTAAGTAAATCCTCCGTATCAGTAACTTATCTTTTTAATTTCAGAAGTTTAGAAGTCACCAGGGTTTAGTTTCTGCTGATGTCCTGATGGTGTGCAGATTTAATGCTGTGTTATTTAGAGAGCGACGCCGTCTCTGACTTCTCCTCTTCTTCCTCTCAGACCTGTCAGGTCGGCCTGAACTTTGCCAGTGAAGAAGAGGCCAAAAGATTCAGAGCCGCAGTCAACGACCTGCTCAACCGACGACAGCGCAAAACCGGTAAGCTTTCATCCTTTCAGGTCGTCTTCCCCTCTCTGCTTCCTCCACCTGTGTGACCTTTCACCTTTCACCCCTGGGCTCCGGCTGAGGAACGCTTGCCACCTCTTCTGCTAACAAGACCTCAACCTCAGTCCTAAACCTGGCCTCCGTCCTCGTGTCCAGCAGCACTAAACTCAGTTACTGTAGTTCATTTGTGTATCTGCCTCTCCAGACGAGTGAATATGAGCTAAAGGCAACAATAAAACAGGGTATTTATAATCTAAAGTATAGTTGTAGAAAGAAGCAAACGTTCCTGTGCTCTGGGACAAATGATTGACAGCGTGCAGGATTGTTTCTTCTCAGTCAAGACTTCCCGGTGCGTTCGTCCTCTGCACATCCTGGCGGTTTAATATCCGACACAGCGGCGAGGGGTCAGAGCGCCACTGGTCTGTCTGAAGGCGCTTCAGCTGACCCTCGTCCTCACCAGCAGTTCAGGAACCTGCTTGGCTGTAATATGAGGTGCGCGTTGCCGATTGCGATGTAACCTTAGTGTGCGCTGAAGGAGGGTTTACGCTGCAGACTGGAGTCTCAGCTGACAGAGACAACCAGAGCCGTCTCATGTGAACGGGTCACTTTTTATACCCACAATTCAAACTGCAGTGAACTCCAGATTTACAGTCTGTAAGCTCAACAGACTGAAGTAGTTTGCCTTGTGGTCCAGCAGGAGACCCGTTTCATGGGTCAGCTAGCTTGTCTCCCAAACGAGGCAGCAGAGGAACCAGAAACAAGTGGAGTCTTCACCACACTCACAAGCCCGTTTCCAGAAGCTCGTTAAGAGGCTGCCGGCGACAAGATGCCAAGATTTATTGTAAAGATTTGTGGCCCGTTGGCATCGTTTGAGAAGGAGGTCTTCAGGATAACGACAGATCTGGAGGCTCGATATTAAACGCCACACAGGGAGACTCTCTCTCACCTCTGACAGATGGATGTCGCTGAAATGGACTTTTTGATAAAGTGCAGCAGCTGTAACCAGGTTGAAGTGGCAGCTCTCGTGTTTTCACAGAGCAGGACGTGAGTTAAGGTTTGGTCCGGGACAGTTTTCCTTGTTTCCTCTGCTGCTGTGAGCTCAGTAGTAGTAAAACTGTCGTCCTGCCTCTGCAGCGACGGTCCTCTCTGGCTTCCCTTCGGCACCTTTTTGAAGAGCACCTCTCGAGCTGTGAAGATGACTGAGGGTCCAAAGGCTCTCAGAGCTGAGACCCACCACGGTCTGTCTTCTTTTCTTCTTCTGCTCGTGCCGAAGACTTCCTGAACTCTCCTCCTGACTGTTTAGCCCGCGGCGTCGAAGGCATGAGGCAGCGTACTTTCTCTTTCCCACCTGAGGGCTGTGAAACTGTCGTCTTCGCTCTACAATCACACTAACTGACCTTCAACACGCTTTCTGACTGTCGAGCAGCTCGCCCTCTTCTCTCGCTTCCATCTTCCGGTTTATCTTCACTTTTGTTCAGTGCTGTTGATTTTGATCTGAAACTATAACCGTGTTCATTTCTCTTTTGCAGAGAAGAGAGGTGACCCTAAAAATGGTATGTTGGACTCTTAATATTGATCATGCAGATTCAGTTTTGCTTACTGCATCAGCTCAGCTTGTGATCAAATTATCTTTTCCTTTTTATTATTTCTCAAGTCTAACAACAAAAACACAAATAACAGGAAGACAACATGAGACACAAGAATCAAATTCCCCCAAAACAAACATTTAAAGATTAGATTAGACTCTTTTATTGATTACCGGGGACAGGAAATGTGCTTTTAGCAGCCGAAATACAGTGCATTTGTACTGGTACAGTCGCAAACCAGTTTCTCAGTCGTTATGTGACACGTGCACGCACATTACGTGCACTTGCACCGGTGCATTGTGGCAGCTCAAGGAATAAGTAGTTGTGAGTTGTGCGCATCCACTCGCCGGTGGACGAGGTGCAGTCCGTCCACAGAGTGACGCTTTAAATCAGCTTGGCAATATGATGTAAAGCACAATGCAGCCTCATGGTGAATGTCCCACAAGTCTAGTGTTGAGGTGGTGATGCTGAACGATAAATCACAGACTTGTGCTGTGTGTATCTTCTTCAGGACTCCCAGAACCCCTCGGGTCAAGTAGAAATCACATCCACCACACCTGTAGGCTAAAAACAGTTACACAGACTCTACAGACGGAGTTCTGCAGTTACACTCTGCACAACATACAAACGTTCTGTGGTTGTTTCAGTTTCATCCGGAACCTTTTTCCTGGTTGGAGCATTTTTCCGGCGTTTGAATCAAACTTTCAAAGATTATTAGGAACTTTGAAAGTTTGCTCAGCAGAGTTAACTTATCTTTCTGCTACTGTGGCCCTCCTCAGCTCGGTCGTTCTGACCCGGTTTACAACCAAAACATCTTCAAGGATTAAGTGAGTTTGAGTGGGATCTGCAGATCTGGGGTCTGTTTGGACTCTCGCTGTGTTGTAGGTCAGATTCAGTGACCTAAACAGACACGTGGGAGAAACATAGTCCAGATTAGAAACCTGCCGAATGTGTATCCACCAGCAGCAGCCTGCAGTGTGGACGCAGAGGCGAGAATCTTTGCGTGACTGCCGGGAGCGTTGCGGTGTTTCCTGACACGCTTCACAGACGACTCGCACACTGACACGAGTGGAGTCTCTGCCGCAGGTTAATCTGGTCAGCAGGAGGCCCATCTGTGCCATATGTGGACCACATGGTCTCTGTTGTTCCCTTTAAACCCTGTTGTGATGCACATTAGGCCTAATCTGTAATCCCCACAGTAACTGCTGCAGAACGTTGGTGTTGTGTACACTTCGTTTTGTCGTTCCCCACTCAAAGAAAGAAAATTCAATATGTAACATGTAGAGCTGCAACTAACGATTATTTACCGCTGTAAAATCTCTCAACGCAGTAAAAATGCCTTAACGTTTAACAAGAATTTCTTTCCCAGAGCCTAAAGTGACGTCTTCAAACCGCTTCTTTTGTCCAAAACACAAAGACGCTTCATTTACTGTCAGAAATGTCAAATAAAAGCAGCAAATCTTCATGTTTAAGAGGCCGGAACCTGCAGTAGTTGACATTTCTGCTCGAAAAATGGTTCTAATAAAATGGCACAATCACTCTTGTTGCTATTTTATGGAGCGATGCAGGGGTTGAAGAAGATTTTGTTACCTCAGGCTTCCTTGCACCTGATCATGAACAGAGTTGTGAGTTGTGGTCCCAGTGGTGCATCAGGGCTTTAGTTTAGACCTTCTCCTCCTGCAGCTGTGTCCGCACGTCATCCCAAAAGACTTTGATTAAGCCCGTCGGACTGTTGGCAAACACTGACGCCGTAAAGAGCAGGATTAACAGATACCGAACTAACCGGTCGCCTCTTCAGTCAACTCCACGTTCACTTACAAGTTTCTCTCCGGTGGCACGGACTCATTCTGACATTTCAGCTGTGGGACATGACACGGGACTCGCCTCTGTGTTTGGGAGACGGATGTGTGTCTCTTTGACAAACTGAATGCAGTGGGTTTGACTGGATCCTCCCTGCTTCCAGAAATATAAACTCTACACTCTACAAATACTTTTTTCTTTCATTGACAAGCGTTAAATACCTAAAAACAGTTGTACAAGAACTTTGTCCTAAGCAGGAGCTGAAGGAAACATGATTGTCGGGGCTCATTGAAGCCTTTTGGTCGGCACCACAAAGGTCTCTGATACCCGGGCTGACTCATCCCATGCAGCTCTGATGAGAGTGGGGAAACCACCACCCGGCCCGTCCTGGTCCCCAGGAGACGGCAGATTTGAAGCGAGCCTGTTGGTCTGGTCGTAGACATCCAGCATTCATGGGGAGTCCTGGGATTTGGACTGGGATTAGCAGCAGATTAGTGATTTTAGTCAGATGCTGCTGCGGTTTGTGGAGATTATTAGAAACTTTGAAAGACCGAACCGTTTGGACCGACCGGAGGCGAGGGGACAGTCCGTTGACATTTTACATTAGAAAAGATGGATCATGGAGGCTCAGTGCAGGCGGATCAGATTCCTGTCTGTGAACACGGGTTTACTGCAGCTCTTTGCCGGTTTGATCCCTCAGGTAGCGGGGGATTACAAAAGGCATGTTGGTATCGGAGCCCGGAGGGGTCAGTTAGATTACTTACTACAGTCTGAAGTCCTGCCAGCACCCCCCCTCCCCCGTAGGACACAGTCTTCATTACAGCCACAGTAGCAAGGCGTCCTGCATGTAAAACCCCACACTGTGGGGCTGTGTTGGAGGGGCCATGTTCCTTCAGGTACCAGCGAGAGATGAAAACATTTGAGGAACAGATTCACGAGTTCGATGCTGCTGCTTGTACACACAGACACCAAAACACCCGGAGACAGACTTTCACTCCTCTGGAAAGTTTTCTTTCTTCACGATATAAAAACAGGGTTCACGTAATGACTTCGGCTCCCAGGAGTGTGCGCTTGCATGGATTTGACTGGACAACGCAGCAGTTCCTGGCGGTCCTTTACGATCCTTTACGGTCCAGTAAAATGGACGGAACAAACAACATACTGATGATTTGCCTGCAGGGGAGATAAAAATGTAAAGTTTGTCCTGAGGGTGGGTGTGAAGGGATGATGATGGGTTGCATCCTCTGGGGAGCAGGAATGGGGTCGGTGCATTTCTTGACAATACGATAAATTGCATATTTACAATTATAAGTTATAATTCCGTGTGCAGGTCCGGCTCTGCACATCGCCACGGTGGACATCAAGAACCCGGAGATCAACAACGTCCGATTCCACAACTCGCACAGCCACCAGCAGCCGTACCACCTCAACAACATGCTGAGCCACAGCGGGCTCAACAGGAAGGACAAGAAGACCAAAAGCAAGAAGAAGAAGCTGACCAAGGCCGACATCGGCACGCCCAGCAACTTCCAGTGAGTTCACCCACAGTTATTTACTTGTTGACTTCTCAGTTTGACGACTAACAGCTGTAATGTGTGCAGAGTTGGCTGTTATTGTGCTGAAACATACAAGTGAAGAATCTCATCACACTGGTGTGTGTGTCCTGGACCGTCCTGTCTGATCCAACAGTAAACATGTTGCGTGACTGTCTGAGAGCGCTCAATGAGCACAGTGTCTCTGTGACTGGTGTGTGTGTGGGGGGGGGTCACTATTAGCATGTGCACGTGGGCGGTCAACTGAACAGTTGTTGTGCTTCTGTATATTTATGTATTTGTGTGGACGTGTGTGTGATCTCACCACAAATCTGTCCCGTCTTCTTCAGGCACATCGGCCACGTGGGCTGGGATCCAAACACA